>ATSW01014124.1:0-12914 GCA_000444245.1 Botryllus schlosseri | reverse complement strand
GTCTCAGCTCAAATCAGGTTATTATACCAAAGGCAGAGTACCGGTTCAAACATATCGGTTTCGTGGCCAACCTAATCCCACATCAGCAAAAACTGTGATATATGGCAATAGAGAATTGATCGAGGTGGATGCCAGATCCAGAGACTGCAACTGTTCGTTTTGGCTTCCATCGCGCTGGGTCATGTTCGTCGCATCGTACACCCCGTGTCTCGATCTATGAAATCGAACGATAATTGAATAATATTATTGTCTGTGATGTATAATAGATCATTGAATTAAGTTCGAGATTATCGAAAAAATACTGCAGCCAATTCGCAACTTTAACATACATGTAATCCAAACAGAGCAGCCTTTGATGTTATGCAGACATGGGGTGATTACTTCATGAATGCAATCGATTGCGATTACGATTACTTCCGAATCACGCGATTACGATTACGATTACAGCAAAATCAGGAAGTAGTCGATTACGATTTCGATTACATTAGAAAAGTAATCACGATTACTCACGATTACATTTATTTTGCTTCTGAGAACTAATCTTAGAAGATATACTGGAAGGTAATATAAGTATTGCGATGAAAAGTCCTAGTGAGACAACTACTTCCTTTATAAATGATAGACATTTGCTTATTACGTCACAATGTACCCATTGCCAACTTCATAGGGGACAATGTATCGCACCCAACAATTTGCATTCTTACGAGGTCCGTAATTGTCCGTAACAAATTAACAACGTACAATAAAGTAATTGTTACAACATACCAGATGTTCTAATTATGACCATCGGCGGCTGAGAAAGGATTAAGAATGAATACTAATATAATGTAATTACCAAGATTATTCACGAAATTCAGCCCTATGGGGCCCAAAATTAACGTTTGGAGTGTGGGGGGGGGGCGAATTGATGTTTTGGTACTGATTCCAGCTACTACCCACGCTAACATGGTGAATAATGCGGATTGTTAAGGCTGCAGGAACAAATGTTGAATAAAGAATTGGTAAATAAGGATTGGCACCCGTATCAAGTAGAGTCACATTACAATAAGATAGAGTGAACATAAAATTCTGCCTTGCAATTAATACAGATACTGAAAACCTCCGTTATGAAAAACGGCAAATAACTGCCCGGTTATGATATATATCAGCAGATGTTGATTTCTAATGCTTAGTTGTGGAAATCGTAATGCTTTACTTGACGAGTACTAAATTTCATATCTCTGTCCAATGTACGTACGTATACGCTCATAGGCCTACTGCTGGCCAAGCAGCAACGCTCGAGCTGCCTTTAACTAAGTATTATGAATCAAATATGCCGGACCTGACGTGTGGAATAGTATCTCGCCGGCCATCCGACAGTCGACGAGCTTGTCCACATTCACGTCGAAATACAAGCAATTGCTACTAAATAAATACTAGTCCGTCCTCAAGATTACTGGACCACGACCGGACCTATCGTTCTCGCCATCCATGACACGTCACCCCATTTCTGTCGCTTGCTTTTTTCTATTCCATCATTTTTTAATTTTCAGTCAGTGTGCATGCCTCCTCCTTATATCGCCAAGGCCAAGGTGGGTGTCTGATTCCACAGACTACTCCAAGTCACTTCGACAGCTTCCTAACTTTTCATTGTATCGCATTTTTGTGATGTATTGAACTGATAAAAATTGCTAGTAAACCAATGGTGATGGTGATGATGAACGAGACATCAATACAAAAGTTACTATTTGGAACTAGGCGGAGTGGTGATTATTATGCTGTTGCGCCATAGTGGCGTCTGTAGTAAATTGATAACCTGCTATAAAACATAGCAGGTGTTCTTACAGTCACACTACAATGTACGGTGTGCGTACATCGAATATGTTTTTACATTTCGTGGATACTCTTACGCGATGATGAGCAAAGCTGATACTTCTGACGTAATAATGAGCAGCGCCACTGGAAAATCCGACTTCCTTGCTATCACTAACTGTGCTATCTCTCCCTTGCTCACGAATGTTCAGTTTATGTCATAGTCCTTGTACAAATACAAAGTATATCATTCTTTCACAAAGAAATCGATTCGATTTGTGAAGTGGTCGATTACGATTACGATTACTTCGGAATTTTTTGGAATGTAATCGATTGCGATTACGATTACTCGAAAATGCTGTAATCGTCGTAATCGATTACGATTACCAATCGCGATTACTCCATATCTGATGTTATGTATATGTCATGTTATAGACCGCAAAACCGGCGAGAATCATATAATATTTTAGAACAAAGAAATACACCAACAATTTCACATTGCAGGTCCTAAATATATGGAAATTTAGTTTACTGTACAAAGCCTCTCACTTCCACATATGGGTCATCGCGCCACTTCATTGATTTGCAGCAAAATACAAAACCTTATTGTTCGAAAAACTTTATCGAGAAAACTCCTATATAATGTGATGACACCGCGATAATGGATGCCTATACGATCAACTCGCACGAAGCACGTAGCCTAGCACGTTTCACATGGATTATATATTAACCATGCATTTTTGAAAAGATGTTGGATAAATAAATAAATATTTGGGAATTAATTTGGGAATATTGTCAATGAATATTTGCAACGAGTTCTCAGAAATATAGAAAACCGTGGTTTTATATATCCCTATGAGTATATGAAGATTTGATGAATGTCTTCAATAGTGTAACATTTGCAATGAGAACTCGGAGATCTACAATCCATAGTTCTATAAATCTCTATAGGAAATAATATACCACCTACTTGTAGATTAAATTTTCCATCACCCCTGTACAGTAGGGTTATAACTAGAAAAAAAATTCAAAATTTTGTGTGTCCTGTAGTCACAAACGATGAACTTTTGTGTCCTGATTGCAAAATTACCAAAAGTTAAGACTGGTTAAACAAAGACCTCCTGCACAAAAATTTTCCAGTTCTCACGGTATGAAGGATAGGCTTTTTTTTTGTAGATACAGACTATATAATATATATACCGACTGATTTGAATTTAACTGACACAATTCCAATTGCAAAGATTTAAAATAGTATTTTGGTAAATGTTGATCGCTCATATTGAATTATTCCTATCGTTTTCTTGCTTACAGTCAAAATTAAATAATTAATAAATAATTATTAAATAATTAATAATTTCGATTTTAGATGTAGACTGTATGGATCGTATAATTTCAATTTGTCTGACACAAATCGAACTGGTTGTTTGAAAAGGCGAAAGTAGAACAACTTGACATATTTTCAGCGGTCTAGAAAACCGATTAGAGGAATATGATGAAAATTTGAGAATGTCATATCATATGCGACTCAGCATCTGTTGATACTGGGCGGCGAAATGGCGTTGTTGTGAAACTGCAAATTGCAGTGATGAGCAAGGGTTTTCATAAACCACAATACATTGGTTGCCAACATAATATTATCGATTCTTAAAGCATATATCAGAGTTCTTCAATCCAACATACTCAACAAATCCAACTCTCAGCTACAAATTTGGAGATGATATGGTAAAATACTACGAAAACTTGGTACAATCCATCAAGCCAGGATTTCAAATGGAAATATTAGAAAACCGAGGATGAAGGGATGATTTTAAGTTTATCTATGTGCTGTGCAAAGCATGCCGCTCTTTCAGAGAAAATAGTAGATTACCACTAATCAAATGGCATAAACTTCCATCTCTACGCAATGCGATATGGAGCTCAATGGATATGATTCCGTACTGCCAAGTCCCCAGATAGAGAGTAACTCTTGAGATATCATGCTTATTCCTCGCAAATGCGTGTCAAGAAGCCTGGTATTCTAACCGGATGTCTGTAGATGGAATATACTGGAGCCCGACCGTTTATTGGTTCGCCGATAATATCGGGACAATATCACACTTCGGCAGAATTATAGGTATCAGCCATTGAAGCTGAAAATTATCGGCAATTCTTCTGACGTCACAACATGGCGGCAGGAATTCAGAAAACTATAATCTTTGACCGCTAGATTGAGAATATTGATATAAGTCACAAGCTTACACTTACCAGGTGTCCTGATGTTGCCTGTCTAGTTTATTTCATGTTCAAATATAACAATGGCTGTAATGATGTTCAAATAAATGCTCTGAAGCTTTGAAAATGTGTTTATGTATATCCAACTTCTTTTGACTATCGGCTGAATTTATTGGGGTTATCGGTCAAGTTGCGAGATATCGGTTTTATCTGTATCGACCGGGCTCTAGAGTATATCAAAGATTATTTGCTGCTATTTTTGCGCTCGAATGTCCTGCAGCGATAAAGGGCCTTAAAATCCTATTGGAAGTCGGATATGTCCGTTGTAGATGTCCCTGTCACTAACATAATAACAGAAATAGAAGTCAAATTGATGGATGAACTTTACCAGAAGTACAAAAGGACATATGTATGAAGATTAAATTTGTAGCAAAGAATATCTTTGAATTGTAATTTTTTTCTATATTTGGACCAGTGTCGAAAATTGAAGTTGGTTTGTGCGGGACATTTTTTTCGATTTGAACAAAATGATTATAATTTTTTTAATTTATACCAAAATGCTCATCAATTCCAGCTACAGGTGAATTTTTTTTTCTAGTCATAAATCTAATATGGATACCTAGATAGTTCAGTGACTTGCGATCACAAACGGTGCGCTTCTTCCTCGATACTATATATGTGACTCTAGAGAAGTGGTTCTCAACCCATGTTCTATGGAACTGCGGTTGCATTTAGAACATATGGTTGTTGAAAACAATGTTGTAACACTGTTTTAAGCAAATGACTTTTTGAAAAAAATGTTTTTTAAGTTGTATAATTATGCCATAATAACTTTCCAAAAACATTTTGTATGAGCCGACGAACGACAATTACCACCCGACACAGCTGATGCATACGGTGCATAAATGCTGCAAGACGATGTAGTTCTGGTTAAAGATATTTTAGGTTCGTATATGGCAGGGGTTCGAAGCTTATTTAGTCGAAGGAGCTATATTCACCCTATGTTTTCAATTGTGAATACCGATACTATGACGTCATAATCGAATATATGAGACGTCATGACTTCGACAAAAAGCATGCTTTAAACCAGACATTGTTTTAAACATGTTTGTTTTAAACACAACCCTACATGGAACACTATATAGGAGTTTCCTGGGTCAGTCTCAGGGGTTTCCTTGAGTTAAAGACATACAGTTAATTCATATATATGTGATGGCACGTCCATCTCTGATATCACTGGCTGCAGGTTATTAGGTCCGATCACTATATAGCCGATTGCGATTGCTGTGGTGGTACTTCGTCTGCAGTGGCGTACACACGGCAGGTTGCTGTTCAAAATCGAAACCCCGTCGGGGTGAAATGCTATTGGTATATCTCAAATACTTTTATAGCTTGTTTGTAATTAAGTAATTGACATCACGCTGTTGCGTTTCGACCGAACAATACGATGGCACTTTACAAGGTGAAGCCCTGCATTTCTGAACAGGTATCTGAATGGGAACAGTGCATGCAAGCCACATTCGTTTTATGACAAATCTAACATTTGGGGTCCGCGAAGTCTTGCAGATTAGCGTAACTGTTCCGTGTTAATAATTACTGCTCTATATTGAGTCTGGACCATTGGTTTCCAAAGTGCGGCACGTGGCCGGTCCTTCGAAGCAATGCTGGGTAAATGTAACAATGCTTGCATTATCCAGTGCATTCCTATCAAAAGTCACGATGCTTCGATATGTGCAACATTGCGATCATCGAACCACTATGTCTGTGACATCGACACCAAATCCCTAGTAAATTCCTAGAGTCTAATCCTTAAAGAGTGGGACCTTTTCTTACCTACTAAGAATTTGGTGCCGATGTCATAGACATAATGGTTCGATGATCGCAATGGTGCACATCTGGACGTTTGTGGAGAGAATAATTACCTGGGAATATTTCTGATTAAGCATCCTAATTACCTGCAGCCAATGATATCCGAGATGGACGCGCCATCACATATATATGAATTAACTGTATGTCTTGAACTCCAGGAGACTCCTGAGACTGACTTAGGGAACCCCTATATAGTGTTCCATGTAGGGTTGTGTTTAAAACAAGGTCTTGTTTAAAGCATGTTTTTTTTCGGGGCCATACCGTCATGTATTTTCGATTATGGCGTCACAGTGTATTGATATTCACATTAAAAAATATAGGGTGAATATAGCTCCTTTGACGAAATAAGCTTCGAGCGGCCCGCGGAGAGTTGCTACCCTGAAAGTGAAATTCTAATCTGAAAGTGTTGAAAAACTTTATGCGTCACAGAATATATCCAAGTTTGCCAACCTGAGAAAGATGATTTTGAACTACTTGTTCTTTTCGGGTCTACATAGATTAGCGAGCAAACGTTTTCGACATAAACAAGACAATGCTGCGCTCCAATCTATCTGACGTTCACGTGCAGTCCTTACTAAGGGTTTCTACACCCGATACGCAGCCAGAGTTCACAGAACTTGTTAACAACGTTGATCGACCACAGATGTGTGATTGACTTCAACAGCTATTAAAGTACATTAGGTTAATAAATTCATTAAATGCTTATTTGATCTCTATGCTTTAAACTTATCGATTCTGCAATCCGGTCCGCCAAGTACTTCATTTTCCCAAATCAGGCCCGCCGATCGAAGAAGTTGCCCGCCCCTCGATTAGAGGGTAGTTATCCACAAAGGAAAAAACATCAATTCTAAACCGCGGTATGCAAGTGACAAAAGGTTTCCGTCACAGTTTATCCTTCAAATGTTCACTTTCAAAGTCGTGCTAAAAAGTATTTAATCCGACACTCTCTTTTGAGTGTTGGGTTGGTTCAGTGCTGGCTTCAAAAATCTCATTGATACCGTGACTTAAAATGGCCTCTGTTGATAACCGAATCACGGATTCCGCGTTTATAGGCTAGTTATCTTCTTTTAGTCATAACGCATACACAGATCCAACGCCGCATTATGATTAAAACAAAGCGAGAACAAAAATACGCACACTCATATGGGGAAGCGAGTGGCGAGAGAGATTGAAAGACGTTCCCAAGAACACAGAAAGCAAAGACCGATTAACATTATGAACATTCATGTCGTGGAGCACAAGGTCTAAAAAGGCGATAAGCTCCACTGTGCTGTGCCCATTATACATACATACACACGCTCCCTCATATTGTCGTGAACCACCTGTTAGCGCAACCCTTTTTAGTTGTTTATAAATCTATTCAATCGTTCGATATTTTCGAATTCCATTGCTTACAAAAAACGATGTTGCTAAAATAGAACCCCTATGATAGATTATATTATAATATGACGAATAGGCTTGATAATTATAAGCATTCGACTGAAAGACAAACTTATGAATTTGGAGGTAATATTTTGGTAAGATTTGTCTGGTCCGGCCCGTAAGCGATCGAAAGGTTTTAATTCGGTCGGGGACCCAAATTGATTTTGACAGTCCTTTTCTATTCTCTATTGACCCTGGCCTATTATCTATTTACTCTTGCCTATAATATTTATTGCAGACAATATGTGGCGTGCACATCCAGCATTCTGGAGGCGTCCCGACATAATGCTGACACTGCTCTGCGATGACCCTCCATTAGATGAGTTTTGTAACTTCACGTCAAGGTAAGTTACTGCAAAAAAACAACTATACTTATGCCTGATTTTGATATGAAACGGTGCCATTAACTCGCAAGTTACTTTCACCGTAAAACGTACCTTTGCAACGATAATTCTAATACAGTGGTTCCCAAACGGTGGGGAATTCCCCACTGGTGGGAAATTCAATGGTTTCTGGTGGGGAATAGACGCATTTGTTCAAAATTATATACAGGACAGTCTATATATTCTCGGAGACACATGCGCAATTACCGTTACCAGTTAACTGCTCTGGAATGTATGTGTCGATAATCATATTGCGTGTTGTTCACAAAACCTCATTTTCAACTCTGGATGACCAATAATGGCGTCACAATCGCATCCAGCACAACTAGTATGACGTGAAATAACGCTGTCGCGAAAATTTTGAGCGTTACTGGTATCGGTTCACAATACGTTATATGTTGCAGTTATAGGCGATTGTCTTTCGTATCTATAGAGTATTTTTTTGGAAATTTAAAAATGTTCGCGCTGAGTGCGCGATTTAATATTGCCAAATATCTTGATTATTGGGTACCCTTCCCCCGCGAAAATACGTAGAATTTATAGAAATGTAGACTTCGGCGTCGGCCACACTGCGCCCCGACGCACCAAGATATATAAAGCTATAGGCCATGTAACATGCGACTCCGAGAAGTGTGCCAGAACGATCAGCAGCGAGAAGACCTTGGCCGAGAAGGAATGCCCGTGTGGTGACCGAAAACTTCGATATAGCCTATATACAATATACATATATGTTTAATTNTTCATAAGGCGNCTGAATGGCCTGCGCCGAATGTTCCTGTCCTNGCGATCTNAAACCCACNGGACAAATGCCATCACGCAGGGAAAANTTATTTGCCAAAGCAANACCAATTTGAAATCGTGTGTGATTTTTAGTTTTGGCGATTTCCATATCTTTTGACATAGCAGATATAGGAGGTCATGAAATAGCATAATGTAACGAAGTCAATATACCAGCGGGTCCGCCCGAAGATGTTTAATTATTATTTAGGGNTCCTACCTTTTCCAACACACCTNACTCAGCTCTACCGGTAAATCTGATTACGTGAGCATAGAGATGTGATATAAAATTGACTGCAAAATATATGCGATTCTATCATCATATTGACCGATTCAAACAAACGCGTTTAGTCGAAATAAGGCGACGCACTAAACAGTAGACTAACGTAGATGATAAGTAGCGTGGAAAAAGTGTACAGGCTCAGGGGGCTGAGGGGGAAGACCCCAGAAGTTGGGTTTATCATCCTGCGGAGGGCCCAAGGCCAACGTTTTTTTTTTTAGGAGGGCTGACGAAGTGCTGTTACGGTCCTGGTGAGGAATGAAGGCTCGGAATAAATCTGAAGTGGGAAATGAAGACAAAAAGGTTGGGAACCAATGTTCTAATGGATCATAGGCCATTTGTTGTCCGTACGAGCCACGTATTCTCAGCGACTTTTCACAATTATGAATCATAGACTGAAAGCAGTAAAACCTAATGACGTCAAAATGTTCCTTTTAGTTTTGTGTTCAATTTCACTTGTTTCAACCAGACTTGGACAACTAGATAATTCTAGTTGTCTAATTTCACTAAATTAGAGCGAAATGTCAGTAATCTAATTCTAATCTAATTTGGAAAAGCTGAAAATTTTCTAGTTGTCCAAGTATATGCTTGGATAACTAAATAATTCTAGTTGTCTAATTTCACTAAATTAGAGCGAAATGCCAGTAATCTAATTCTAATCTAATTTGGAAAGGCTGAAAATTTTCTAGTTGTCCAAGTCTGGTTTCAACTGTGACGCAGTGAATGACAGCGAGTTGAAATTGAAAGACTTTTGAAGGATTCTGCATGTGGCGAGATAGCGCAGTGGTATAATCCGCGGCTGCAACGCCAATGGGTGCGGGTTGCAGTCCGACCGAGGTCGACTTCAGAATTCCAGTACCTAAGCGTTGGAGATTTACCTAGGCTCCTCCTTGATAACTCATCCGCGTAAGTGGTGTCTTACAAAAAGCCGTGCTTTAAGTCGACAGTTATCATCAAGAAATATCACGGGCTTATCACTGACTCCAGACAATGTTATTTTCACCTTTAACATGTTTCATCATTTCTAAGAACTGATATATTGTACAGACAAATTTGAAAAAATATGCCCGCCAAGTAGAAACGTTATCGCTTCTCGCAACCAGAACGCCGTGTCGATGGCAACGATCGCAACACTGTTGAAAATCCACGATCGTTTGAAACAGATTAAAATCACGCAAGACAGTTTTTCTAAAAAAGCCTTGTGTCAGTAAGCAATAACTGCTCAAATGCTTCGTAGTTCTCACAGCACACAATGAACTACGCTTTTAAGGGATTCTGCCGCATGCTAAACTAGTCCATTAATGGGCAGGATCAACATTGACATGCAACAATGGACTTTTCCGGTACAGCTGAATAAATAGACGGACGATCCTAAATTGCCATGACTGAATCGATTTTTCAATTTTACTGCGTATTTGGCTGCTTTATTTTATCAATCGCTTCAACATTACGCCGCATGTATCTTCTAAACCAGCGGTTCTCAAACTTTTTTAGACACGCCCCCTTTATAAAAGATAATTCTCTAAAATTAAATTCGGACTAATAATACAGTTGAATAGAATATTCATATTCTATTCAAGAGCAATAACTATGAATTGGAGGTAAATCGCGCGCAGCGCGATAATTTTTTCATTTGACTGCAGCTTCGTGCCCCCTTCAGATGCTTTCACGCCCCCTCCCCGTTTGAGAACCCCTGTTCTAAACCTGCAACGCCCTCATTTGCTCACAGCGCCCCACTTCCGCCCAATTTTATAGCCAGCGCCCCTTTCACGCTCGTGAACGCCCCCAGAGGGCACTCGCGTCCACTTCGAGAACCACTGCTCTAAATTATCGAGGTTTGCAAACCCAGTACGATCGTGAGCAGAACGTTCACAGCATCCCTAACAATATCAAATGCTCTGTGTCGAAATTGGGGGTTTAATATGATAGCTATTAGCTATTTTATCCCGGTTTTCGTTCTAGGGTACTCCCGTTTACTCAAAATTTGCTTCACGAGTTTCTATCGTTTCAGATTTATCAGCATCTCAATCCAATAGGTTTGGTAGGTTGTATCGGAGCCCTAAATTGGTCTTGACAATAGCCGCGATCATCCGCAGTGCATTCCACATCACAACTTTACCCAGCGTTCGAGATCCTACTGAAAATATCATAAGAGTTCAACTCACGCATTTACACTAACGGATTCCTATCAGATGTCAATGTCAGCCATGTAACATATTTAGGAATGTCCAGAAGTGAGCATAGTCCCTATTCGGTAGGCGATTTAAGTATCAAGAGTAAGCTGAATCTCGCCAAGTTCTCTTTTTCTGCGGCTGCTGCGGATATGCGGAATCGTCACTGCTGTAGCAGTTTACTTGTCTTCGATTATGACTTGCAGACCGACTTTGCTTCCCACGAGTTCTGTTTTTACGCCTGTAGTGGTGCCGCGACTCATATTGTTCGCTGTGATCCGAATGACCTCTCGATGCGTCGTCACTGTACAGTCTATGCGGGGGTGCAACATTAGTAGGCTTAATTGTCTTGGTATCCCTTTGACGCCGTTTGCGTGGTATTCTCTGATGAGAACGGTCTTCATCAAAACTGCTCGAGTCCGATGAGTATCTGCTTCGAACTGGCTCTTTAGGCAAATCTCTTACCCTGCCGCCGTCGAAAGAAGTAACCGGTGCTTGAAAATTTGCTGACGCAGTTTGGTTGAAACCATTTTCTAGCGCCCCCACGTGGTGATTGTGTGGTCTTTCAACTTTGCACGGCAAACCAAGCGGGAAGGGAGACAGCTGGAGTGCGCTCGATTTACTTGTCTCTGGCGAGTCGGCGGTTTTCATAGTCCCGCGGCCAGACTCGCTAGATTGCGATGTGGCCGTCTTGACTTGGCAAACGGTGTCTATTTCGCCGCTGCTTCCCTTTTTCTTGCCCTTCCTGAATCGGCGAAATTGAGAATAGGCGTTCATGATCTTTCCGGATTTGTTTTTGTGGATTTTGTCGTATCCGAATTTCTTCGCCAGGTACAGTAGAAGTGCGATGGCCGCGACGACACCCAGAACCGTGAGTAGTATCCGTATGTCTCGTGGCATTGGCTTCGATCTCTTGGGCGGTAATTCGCGTTTCATGTTGTTGAAGTCTGAATATACATTTACATATATACATTATAAATAAGCAGCATATATACATCGCTATTTTCTGATGTCTTTCGCGGTTTTATGTATATTGCCCCGTGGGCGTATCCTGAATGTTACGGTGGGAGCTCTGACGTGCTCTACAACTTGATCTCGGGTTTCAAGTCGCCCCCCTATCACACTCAAAATCGCATACATGCATAATCCAGCATGTCATAATTCTGACATGCTTTGTAACCATTATACTAGTGAAAAATTTGTTTTCAGCGCCTGATGTAAGATTGCAAGTTTACGGTGAAACTTTTCTGGTTGTGCGTCGGCTTCGTCGTGTTTGGGTTTAAATTGAGGAAGGCGCGACTATTTCCAAAGACCATTCACCCGATAGAGGCAGAATATGCCTGTCAGAAAATGTCGTTTATAAATTCAGCATTCGTTGACAATTTGATGTTTTCACGCAATGAAGGTAATTATGCGAGCAAGCCGTGTTACAGCGACCATTAAACTTGAGCAGTGTTCGAGTCTCATGATAGGTTTATGGTACGATTTTCTATCATTTACTCGCAAACAATGCAGCAGAATATATACAGGGAACACACTGACATCAGAATGTAAGACCTTTCCTCTGCACGCCACGATACGCGGCTTACATTCGACCGCATGCCGCTTCATATGCGCTAATGTTTTATAACGACCGAAGGTTTTCTGCGCGTCGAAATCTGGAGCTGCGAGATCAGAGCGAATCTTTTACGCGTACAAATTAAAAGTCAAAAAATCAAAACACCGCACGTAATAGAATAAATGCTGGCCTGTGAAGACATGCTGATGATCACGCCTGTATCCCAAACCTCTACGTGTATAATAATTTGAAGAGCTGAGTCTTAATACTTACTGTAGATGTCTGAAGGCGGTCTTGTCGCTTGCCTGGATTCGATTGGTCCCATCCCTTCTCCGAAGTAAGGACGTTCGTCCGTGTCCGGTGGAAGCCCGTTGTTTCTATTTACCCCGTTATTCCTTTCCCGATTCTCCATTTCCGTTCTTCGATTTTTCAGCGCCTGGACGGCGTTGGGA
>ATSW01014123.1:0-14273 GCA_000444245.1 Botryllus schlosseri | reverse complement strand
GATATAGGAGGTCTCGACTTAGCATCATGTAAAGAAGTCAATATAACAACGATTCCGCCCGAAGATGTTTAATTATTATTTAGGGGTCCTGCCTTTTCCAACATACCACATCGACCAAATTGACCGATTCAAACATGAATTATATAAATTTGTCGCGCTTCGAGCGTTTAGGCGAAGTATGGTGACTCACCAAACAGTACATGAAATAGGGTATAGCTGATATATAGCGACAAAAAGCCCACTGGCTGAGGGGAGTCTGGGGTTTGGTTTATCACCCTATGGGGCCAAAGACCAACGTTTTTTTTCGGGGGGGGCTGAGAAGTGCTGTTTTTCGGTTCCCAATATTTGGGGGGCGATGATCGGTGTGGAGCATCAAAAGGGGGCGATGAGTCGAAGAAGGTTGGGAACCACTGCTCTAACTTGTCCTTGATGATCTCGAGGTGGTCTGTATCGAAGTAGGCCTATATACTCTTACTTTTCGGGAATGATTAGGTATTTTCACACTACTTGCACTATACTAAAGCGACTATGTTCATATACTACTTCCACTTATCCTTTCAGGCAAAAACTTCTTTTTATGCTACAAATAGGATTTTGTAACGTAGAATGCAGTTTGTGATACGTTTGCATCTCTTGAAATTGCCATATAACAACGGGACGAAAGCTCCTGTGTCACGGTAAACTAAATATTTTTTCGAAAGTTGTGCCTAGTTATGGTGTTATTAGTCGTTTTACGTTGGACGCGAAGATACGCCATTAAATTTCAATTCTAGCTACTTCCGAATGGGATTAACTGTTCATCCTAGGACCAAATTTACTTCATGAAGCTACTTGGAGTAATTTCCGGATCTTTATTTTTCCACTGCCACTTTTGGCATGAATTGTGGCCAGTCTACTCTCCACCTCACCCAAAATGAATGGACTTTAACCTGGTTGGTGAAACAATTCAGCCCATAAAAATGACGCAAATTGATTCAAAGACAATATCATATCTCAATGAAAATGATGAAGTAGCCTAACCAACGAACTAGGCTGCGTGGTATTTGAAAACTAACTAAAATAAGAATCACTTTAGTGGTATAAGTAAGCAGAGCTACCAGTATTCGACCCATTGTTTTTACACAGTGATCAAATAAATATATACATCGGTCAAATTCCTCGGGGACGTGAGACGGCATATCATACTTTCAGCTGGATCCCAGGTTCCGCTATTGCTCGGAAGGGCTCTGTTTGCCAATAGGTCTGCTTCGACTGTTTCCACGTCACTGCGTAAAAGCTCTTGCTGTCCTGTCAGTAGTCGTGTATTTTAAGAATGAAATATATTTGTCCGAAACCAATTACCGACCTGGTAACCGAATATAAATCCAGCGTAATCGTCATCTGTCTTTGTGTTGACGTAAAACGTTCCGTAAAAGTCAAGTCCATTGAAGGCCGTGTAGCCTATAGCGAGCCCAGGGTCGCTATTTAGTGTCTGCACCATCTCTCTACCCTGTTGGTGAGAAGTTGTGGTCAAGACAAATCTTGAACTGACATAATTGACGTTTTTACGAATTGGGGAATCGATTTGCGGATCACGACTGAACGCGGAATTCTGAACGATTTCAAATATTCGTGTTAGGCGCGACGACTGAGTTAAAAAAAGATATCTTATTAGGACAGTTCTGTTATAAATCAGATGGGTATAGGCCTATTCCAACATCGCCCAGACCAGAAGTCAATGGTGTTTGATTTCTCACCGGAAAACACAATCAATGTCATACGGGGATGCAAGTCAGGTCGATTATTTTGGTGGATCTGACTCGAGTATTATAATATCACCCGAAAAGATTTGATTTATAGATGCATGTTCGTAGGTATAATATATTTTGATATATTTAAACCCGCGGTTAGGGCCCGCAATACTTTTGAACCAGAGCAAGTCCTCAATCCGGAAAACACTACCCTTATAGTTTTATCTATCTCAGCTTAAGTACTGAATCTTCTCTAGACTGCATGCACGAAACTTCAACTCCCATAAAGGATCCGTGTTACATAAGCCCATGGTTGTAACCAAGTCAATTTGACTTTTATAGTATAGACTGGAGTCAAGTCGACTGATTTCCAATTCACCACCGAGTCATGTCCGAGTCCAAGTCATGGGAGTAACGGGTCGAGCCCACGTCAGAGGGTTTACTGTTCAGTATCGAGTTCAACGCAATTCTCAGAAACTCTAGGGTGATATCAAAGGCCTTGGGTTCCTTACTAATTTTCTCATTCTAAACTTGTCTATTCAAATGGATAAAAGACTGTTTCCGGGCCTATTTTACAATTATTATCGACCCTCTAAAAGAGTATTGAATAAATCATGTGGAATGTGTCGAGTCATAAGAGACTTGATCGAGTCGTACGCAGCGACTCGGGGAGGCCCTGTCAATACACAAATTATAGATAGGAAAGGTATAGGAAATGCTTAGTACTAATCAGGGCTCGAGGTTCCCGGACCACTATCTATAACACAGTGGCTCTCAAACTCGACTCCGAGACAACTCTGAATACGACTCTGCAAGTAGGCTACGCTCGGGGCCGTAACTGCCGCACCCCAAACCGCCCAATTGGTGGGGGGGGGGCGAGCTCGAAGGGGGCCCAAAATTATTTCGTGAATTAGCATAAATTTTAGAGTATTTATTTTTTTAAATTTATGCAACCTTTTCAAAAAATTTTCGCGCTAGGCGCGATTTCAAGTTGCCAAATATCTTAATTATGAGTACTCTTTCCCAAGAAAAAATACGCAAGATTTATAGAAATGGGCATATCGGCGTTGTCCATTACCGCGCCACGACGCACCAAGACATATAAAGTTTTAGGCCATGTAACATGCGACTCCAAGAAGTGTGCCAGAACGATCGGTAGCGAGATAACGTTGGCTAAGAAGGACTGCTCTTATGCTGACCAAAAAATTCGTTATATATAGAAAATACATATAGGTTTAATTGTCGATAGGCGCCTAAATGACTGGCGCCGAATGTCCCTGTCTTGGCAATCACACAACCTCACAAGACAAATACCATCCAGCAGGGAAAAATTATATGCCAGTGAAGAAATACCAATTTGAGATCCTGTGATCTTTTAGTTTAGTTCGCTTTGGCGATTGTATATTTTTTAATACAGCAAACAGGAGGTCACGAAATAACATCATGTAACGAAGTCATACCAACGAGTCCACCCGCCCGAAGATGTTTAATTATTATTTACGGGCTGTTCAGTTTCAAAGACACCTCACTCAGCTCTATACCGTCAAATCTGATTACGTGGGCAGACAGGACAAGAAATTGATAGCAATGTAGCCTATATATGCAATTTCCGATCGTATTGCCCGATTTCATGATGAATTATCGAAATTTTCCCGCTTCGCGCTGGCTCACTAAACAGTACCGCCATAATTTCGTGGAAAAAGTGAACAACGTGATGGGGGTTGCTTTATCCCAATGGGAGCCCAAGACTCAAGTTGTTTTGGGGGTACGAAGTGTTATTTCGTTCCTGCCAAGGGGTATACACCTGGAGACGTTTAACTATTATTGAGGGGTCCTACCTTTTCTTACACACCTCACTCACTCTACCGGTAAATCAGATTACGTGAGCAGAGAGAGGATAAAAATTGATAGCAATATATATGCAATTCCCGATCATATTGACCGATTCCGTCATTAATTAAAGAATTTTCTCGCGCTGCGCGCGTTCAGGTAAGAAAAGCTGACTCATCAATCGGACAACCAGTCGAGATGATAAGTAGTGGCCGTAACAGCGTACAGCCTGAGTGGGGTCTGGGGGCGAATCCCCGCGGAAGTTAGGTTTATCGCCCTATGGGGGGCCCAAGACCAACGTTTGGAGGGGGCTGACGAAGTGCTGTTACGGCTCTGGCTACGCTATGCGCTATTTATAATTATCTGGCAGGAAGTACCAATTCAAAATGTCTGAGTTATCGCGGCGGTTTACTCGAGAATCATTACAGACAACTATATACCGCAAGCTGAACAGGAACACATGTTAACTCCATCCTGCTCCACTCCAAAAGGAACCAATAGGTCCATTACCAACAGTAAAATGATGAGGAGAAACATTCGCTGATCACATGACAAAAGGAATGTTATTTACAAGCTGCGTACTGTACAGTTGATAAAAGCATTGTACGATATTGCATATCCAGTCAACCTGTTCTGAAGCATGAACTCGCCTATTTATTGTGATAGCCAGTTAAAGGTCCATTTTAATGCGAATCTGGTACACCCCAGTACACTCCATCCGAGTGGTACACCTTTTAGACATTATGTGTCAGTGGTGTTATTTTATTTGTTAACAGAGGTGGTCAAAGTAGTCAATAAAGCTACTCAAGTAGAAGTAGCGACGCAAAAATCTACTTAAGTACGAGTAGAAATAGTAATTTTAAAAGCAACCTAAAACTACTTGAAGTGGAAGTCGAATTTACTGACTTTAAATCTACTCAAGTAAGTAAGTAGCTGTGAAAACTGTCGTAATTCGTTCGCATGGACTGTCAAAAGCTGCAAATTGAGCTATACGGAAGGTGCAGAGAGCTTCATTCAAATTGATGCATCCCAGGAGCCAGGAGATATCAATTTTAGACGGAATACCCATTCGTACGCATCATGGGATGCAAATGATACTAATTCTTTGTTTATTCAAACATCCCGTTTTCGAAAATATCATGGCAGGGCGCCCTCCCCCATATTTTAAGGCCCGTAGTTTAGTCGAAGAGCTATACGAAGAAGTTGTACTGGACACGGTTTTAACACTTTGTGCGATTAGTATACGATAATAACAAATATGGCGGATCGTAAAAATGCTATTTAGTGTATCTTTATTTTCGAAAAATAGAGGTATTACTACACTTGCTCTTTTACTATATTCTACTGTACTATTGCTTTTATACATGAATGTTCTCCAGACAAAAGAGCCGAAACAATATTTACAACTCAAAGTATGATACTGGGAATTGAGAGAGAAATACAAATACCACTTCTAAAAAGCGGAAAATATATTCATATCTTTTGTCCAGAAAGTTTTAACATTGGTCTGCTAAAAGAGGTCTAACGCTAAAAAAAAATAAGAGTCCACTATTCCAGATGAGGACACGCCATGAGCTGCTAAATTACGATATGATAGGTAGCCTAATTGCTAGTTTGCAAAATGGTAGTTTCAAACGTTATGATGGGCCATATTTACTGTGATTTCATATGGGCGACAACGTGGTGTGAACGGAATCACACAACCCGCTACCTAAATTATATTCACCGTTACGTTAATGAAAACACGGTTAACACTCCTTATGTACTGTGCGCGAAGCGCGACGAAAATTCTGGGCTTTCAACTTTTATGTAAATTAATTGTTGGTACTCTGTGGAAACAGCCCCAAGATTCCTCACGCTATCTTTCTGATTGGTGGATTAAACTACTTCTACTTGACAAACTGAAAATAGTTAAAAGTAAGTAAGTCGATCACAAAATATTAAGAAGTAGAAGTAGCCGAAATTTGATTTACTTAAGTGAGTACCAGAGTAGCGGAAAACTACTTGAGTACTTCGAAAAAGTAGAAGGACTTCGTTACTGACCACCTCTGTTTGTTAATCAGTTTACCAATTCCGCGTTTGTTTTCGCTCCCCCTATTTTTGCATATAGCCTAATGTATGTCAATGGCAACCCTGATTATACCTGATTTCGCACGATCCACATCGGATCGATTTGCGCATCTCCGAACGGGTCCAAAAGCACTTCCTGGAAGCGCCTGAAGTCCGTCCTGTGGATCTCCGCGTTATCCGGACACGCGTCGTTTTGATCCGGTACTTGATCGAAGTCGAAATCGTCGCTGCACGCATCGCCAAGGCCGTCACCTAACAAGTGGCATTGTGATTAGGGTACCGTTTAGGGTCAACATATGTTCTCCTTTAGGCGGATTTGTCTTCTTGTTTCAGGAAATCGAAAATGTCCTCTGAGGACGCCTGAATGTCCTTTTTGGAAATTCGTCCACTTTTACAGCGTTGATAGCTAGGCTAATGGGCATCAATTAAAATCGCCATAAAACGCGAAATACGTAATGCGTAACGTTCGAGCAGGTCATTCGGAAGTCGAGTCAGAGTGATGATCTTTTCTTTTTGTTTCAGTCAACTCAAGATTTCCAGTAAATATTTCAAAATCAGCTGTTTTCAATTTCGGCGAACTAACTTTTATGATTTGATAAGTGTCCTCCTTTCCCTGTTCCAAAATATGATAATCCTAAGACCGTTAGTTTTGGAGATATAGCCGACATTGCGCAGTACACTGAACAGTACATGATGTTTATATCTTGGATTCGAATCGCACTGGAATGTGAACAGGTCTTTTGGAAACATGATTGTATCCGGACTTGCATGTCACTTCAACTACTTTATCCGCATAAGATTCTGAATTTTTTAATTTTGTGTTGCCACTGAGAATTTGTTCGGCCTCCCGAAGCCATCCCGAGCGAGATAGTGTAATGGTGATGCGTCCGGCTTCTCGGTCGGTAGGTCGAGGGTTCGATCCCCGGCCGGGTCATACCAAAGACTCGAAAATTGGTATCCGCAGTTATCCTGCTAGGCGCTCAGCAATCGCGGATAGCATGGAGGAGAAAAAAACGGGGGCGCAGACTAGATGACCTCACGGCCGTATCGCAACTCCGTCGTCAAAGCATCTGGATGGTGCAGGCGAGAAAGAATATCATCTCTCTCTCTCTCTAGTATGGAGAAGAAAATGGTGGTATCAATATCAATAATCGTCAGATCATATTTTCATCTGCCCAAGACACACACATAATGTATAATGCGATATAAAAGATGTAAAGAACAGATAGCGGGATGCTGTGAACGATCAGTTGGGGTCTCTTAAATTGGCATCCACCTCGATCTAGTGCCCGATGTCGTAGTCTTCTTCGATGTTAATTTTTCTTCGTCGGTCCTTTGGCAAGCGATTTCTTGCTCTTTTCTTTCTTTATCGGGTCTATTTCGCCGTAAGAACAGCGACACGGGCGAAGAGGAGCCGCAAATAATCTCCAACGGTGGGACTTGAGACCGGGCCACCTGCTTAGATGGCGCCGACGCTCACCACTACGCTACCTCCCACATACTTGAATATCGTATCACACGTCTTCTCAAAAGCATCTCGATGATGCAGTGGAAAGTAAATTTGATATTTCTCTCTCTCTCTCTGGTTTTCCCGAAAATTACAGGAGAGCTGTAGGCTATAGTGTACAGACGTTTGCCACAATCATGCTGGGGAATGGACACTGCTTTGAACTTGATTTGTATTTCTTTCTAATAAGCAATTCAATTCAATATGACAGTTTTGCGAATTCAGTAAGCTTATTCCAATCTATTTTCGAAAACACCGCTGCTGAAATTCTAATTATGTTCTCCCACTCTGGTATAGTAACCTACCCTACATCTCGCTTTGTCTACCTTTGTATAAATGAAGGCAGATGTTGATGAGTGCAATAACAATCAAATTCCTAGCCTAGGTGGTACAGGATTGCTTTGCTTCTGTGGATAATGCTTTCTTCATTTTGTCAGAAAAAGGAATTGCGATTGTTATACAATTTATACATGTTTGAAATAACTGTGGAAAATGTCGACTGGATGAGGACGCATTTCTGAAGAAGCTTTTTTATTGTATCCGACCGCATGCAACCAGATGAATCTTTTGCGCTGTGACAATTTAACATAAGTTTCATACATTGCTGCAAAACTTCATACCGATCTTCTGTCACGATTGTTCATATACAATGTTCTTTACAATTCTCTACTAGTTGCTGACGATTATCCCTGACCCGGTGTCAGCCGAAAATATTCGGTTTCGTTTTAATATGAATACTATTCAATTGTATATTGAAGCTCTGTACCTCCAAAAAGCTCTTCACATAAAATCAAGGCTTGCTTTCATATTATTTCTTGAAAAATATTCAGTTGAAATATATGAGCACCGTATTTTAAATGACTTTTATATGCCATCAGGAAATTCTTCATCTATGAATTGAGATAACTTGCACTTGAAAATGAGTACAGGAGAATCAGTCAAATTTTCATCATTCCCAAATTCGATTAGCATTAGAATTATAGCCAAACCATTTTTTTTCAAATTATACTAAAATCGGCCTAATTTTACTTTTAACTCCCAATTAGAAAAAAAATCAGTTCATTCTCATAAGCATAATAATGGTTAATCTCTGTACACCAAACTTGGCTCGTTTCGCAATATACAGTTCTCTGGTAGCATTTTCAGGAAAACAAGAAATTAGATAAGAATTAGATTATCGGCATTTCCCTCTAATCATAGTAAAATTAGACAACTAAATTATCTAGTTGTCCAAGTCTGCTATAGGGTGACCAACAATGTAGGATGACCCAAATATACGTATATTTCAATAGCAAAAAATAACAAGTGAAAATATATCAAAATGTAACAGTTCAACACATGCATCGAGTAGACGAGATATCTTGTGTACTTGTGATATCATAAAAATGCAATTTGCCGCTGTACAGCGACCATATTTCATTCATACATCTGTGAAGAGTGTTATACTACAAATCATTCAACAACAGCACAAAGAAAAGGTTCAGGTGTGTGCATTAATTCTTAATCATGAGTACCGCATAACCATGTTAACCACATAACAAGTTCACGCAGCCAGCAATTCATTAAAGTGAATCACATTTTTTCACTCAAGATGACATATAGTCTGTCAGCTTTATACCCGGAAAATGGTGATACTATCCATTTCGAAACGTTTCACAGTGTAGACTGGTGCGTCTCAGCTGTGAATACCAATTATGAATTGTATGATCTGAGGACTTCCTTTTCTTTTTCAAGAACTCTGCATTCAGCCGTGCTCTCTGCGAGCATATCCAGCAAAATATCGATTTTCAGTTTCAGCATGTTGTTTTCGTCGAGAATTTTCTGATTGTCCTTTCGTAACTTGACTACTTCTCTGTGCGGTACCGACGATCCGGTTTCGGTTTGCCATTCCCCGTCTTCAAATTTCAGCTGAGTCCCGCTTACGTTGAACTGCGCCTGGCCGAAATCGAGACCGAATTCTTGCGCTCTCTGCGTCGCGTCTAGAGTTGCCAAATTAGATAATGAAGCGGCTTTCTTCCTTGCAGTCGGTCTTTTAGGACTGAATCCCTTAGTAGTTCCACCAAATCTCTTAAAAAACGACATCTCTGATACAGTAATACTCCGGTTTTTCAAACTGCTCTCCGTGTTTGTTTTGGATACGCTCGTTGCAATGGGAGCGCTAAATAGTGCGGGCTCACACAATCATATGCAGGGATTCTAATATTCCAACCGCTTATGAGTACAACGCGGCATACAAGACACATTGCGATGTATGCATAAGATAAGTGGATGTCTAAACGAGCAAGTGTGGTCTCTCAATCGAACATCCCCCTGACGTACAAGCATTACTAGTAGTAAAATAATGCCCGATGTGACAGGATAACATTTCTAAACGCTATTGTGACAGTGTTCGGTCATGATATTTTAGCGTCTTTCTGTTAGCGCTTCCTCCCTATTTTCATTCTCTTCCTGGTATTCGTCCGTCATCAGGCCTTTTCAGGATATTTTAGTAGCGACACCGTAAGAAAAGAATATCGCCACAAGGGAGGACCCAGATAAAACTCCGACGTAATTTACAACGTAGCGACACTTCGAAACGTGCCACATCCGAGATTTGAATCGCAGAATTTTGTGCGACTGCGCGTTATTTCTGCATTATCAAGAGTTACACGTTTCAATTACAATTCTTAGAATCGCAAGGATGTGAAATATGTAGTTCCTTGTTAGTCATGAAGGTTGAAAAGAATTTGTGGACGCGTGGTGTCACTAGCACATTTCCACCGAAATCTGAAATTTGCTATGGTTCATCGACTTCGTAGTGTTGCGCGCCGCCGTGCGTATCAGTCCGTAAACCATGTAGGATATGTGAAAATTTGTGGAAAGTTTTGAATGTATCTACTATGCAAAAATTTTTCCCCATAGTGTCTCATGCAATAATAAATACTCATGCGTGCACTCTACGTTGGTAACTAACGATTCGGAGCAACCTTTTTTCCAGAGCTCCAATCGTTCGTGCTGACGAAGTTATGATTGCCGACCTTGCATCGTAGGTAGATACAGATCAGTGATCTGGTATTCGCGTGCTTCTAAAGTTAAAAACCGCTTGGTTAGAGCAGTTTATTCGATGATGGTGAAGTACGAATCTCTCAACCACTTATTCAATTATACATGGGAGCATGTTGTAACTTGTTTCTGGAAAAAATATCCGAACGAATACAGCTCTCACGTCCTATCTGAAGATGTTCTCGGGCGCCAAGTTTTGGGAGATGGCAAGTTGTACACGAAAAGAATCTTAGGTAAAACGAATCCTATGCCGAAATGGGGCAGTGCAGTATTTCCAAATCACCTTGCTAAAGTATGCCACGTCTTGGAAGAAACAATAATCGATGTTAGAAACCGGTCTATGGTGTCATACACATGGAATATAGATTATCGCACTTTCATGGATGTGAAAGAGAAAGTTTCTATGCACGAGAAATCACCAGGAGTCACGGAATGCCTCAAAGAAGGCTGGATCGATTCGTCGGCACGTGGATTTCGGCACGTTTTGCGTAAATTCGGCAGTACCAGATGGAAAACGAATGCGCTAAAAGCGGTCAACGGCTATGAAAATACACTAGCCAAGTTAGGTTCGCCGTGTCAAGTAACAGAAACTTCCTCTCGAACGAGACCCACGGTCGAAGCCTTGAGAGATGTCAAAGACAAAGCGAAAACAAGAGTTCAAGACCTAGCTACGTTAGCTGCTGCCAAAAATTCACATAAAGACGCTCAAAATATTTCTTGAAATATATATTTCCCTTCAAGTCGCTTTTTGAAGATTGATGCTTTGACGATTGATTGGTGATAGCTTTGTAGTATTTTGATGAGACAGGACGAAAATTAGTATTATTTGTCATATTGACATGAATAACTACACACAATTTCTCTTTGAGTTGCATATTGAAGATAGCTTGGATGGTTAATTGTTCTCTTTACTATTTTGATGAAACTAGACGAAAATTAGGATTATTTGTCATACTGATATGAATAACTAGGCTGCACCCAATTTCTCCTGAAGATGGCTTTAACGGTTAATTGTAGGTAGCTATTTAGTATTTTGATGAAAATTGTGATTATTTGTCATATAGATACAAGGGACCGCACACAATTGCAGATTAATTGATATTTTTGCACCAAAAGTTGTTGTACAATGAATTACTGCTACAATCTGCTTTATCATTGAATTTTGTTGATAGGCCTACTCCTTGCTGACGTAAATCGAGCCTACCGCTACTGGTAGGAGGTTGTTTCATCAAATATCACCACATAGTAACCTACTGACCTCTATGTGTGCTGTTGTAAACTGCACCCCATTAAGACTTACTCTTGTCTGATATTGAGTTTGAAGTGACAATCTCACACTCCAGTTCTTAGAAANTCTTAACAGAATTCCTTTGGATATCTCACTTTACAAATTTTCCTTCAAAATCATGCTTATAAAGAAGCTTGGTAAGGTACTAAACTCAACAGGGAATTGATGTTTGGTGGTCAACAATTTCTGTGTACAATATTGGAATTGTATGTTCTCATTTGAGATTGACCAATTTATATTTACGCTGAACATGATGCTGCTTGGTGCTGTCCAGTGTCCATGATATGGTGACTAGAACCCGATCAATATCAGATTTATAAGCCGATACTGATAAAACCTACATCCCTGATATTCTGCCTATATTCAAAAGATATGGCATCTAGCTTAGGGTGCATTTCCAAAACTTCAGAGCATTTATTTGAACAGCTTTACAGACGTTGCTACGTTTGGTCATGAAATAAGCTAGAAGGATGCATCTTAACTCCTGTAAGCTATAAGAACTGAATAAATGTTCGCAGTCCGGCAGTCACAAATTATAAATCTCTGCCTCCCTACCACCATGTTGTGACATCACAAAATTGGCTGGGCTCAAACTTTGATGGTAGGATAGAGAAAGTATTTGGTTAGGCTCGAATTTTGATGGTAGGATGGGGAAAGTATTTTTTGACATCTGATGTGTGCTTATTTTCTTACCTTGCTTAATTTATGTTGTAGCCTAACTGATATGTTAATCTGGCGATATCTGATTATCTGAACATTGTCAATTATGGGATTCTTAAGATGCTATCATAAATAGGCCTACCACACATGACCAAACGCTGTGTATGAATCTGTGACCTTGCGACGATATGGAATGAATTACTTGATGTATAATATTTTATGTCTCAATTGCTGGGATGCATTGTGGTCTTGTGGAAAAACTGCTTCATCATGGTGGGATAGTTCCGTTTTATTCCCCCTGTGCTTTTGTCTTCGATTTTTTTGCCTGGGTATAATTTCGAGTTTGATTGATACTGTGTCTTTTCAATTCTCAGGTCGTAGTTTTGCCATGATCAATAAGTGCCGTCTTATAATACAGCAACTCTTTTCATGGTCTGTGCAGACGAGTGACTCCGGCGGAATATACTCCATGCCGGTCTTCTATTTTGTTATTTTGGGAATTCTTGCCCTGATTGCCTATTTCGGCTGGCACAGCTACAGGTTTGTTTTTTTTAAGAGTTATTTCTACCTACCGTGAATTAAAAAAAATTGCAATATTTTCTAGACAAGATGTGCACGAAGAAAAACTGCAAATGGTTAATGGTGAGTCAATTTCCTGCACGGCATGTTTTGCATCTGGGGCTATAGATATACACTATTCTTTATAAGAGACCTATTTGTCTGAATGCAGAACTCATGCAATTTCCACACATGTCTTGAAAAGTTATGATGTAGAAAGACATGTACAAATGTAGATCTAGGCTATACAGAGTCACAAAGAATGTATAAGTTTTTAATAATGAGATGAAGCTGCAGCGAAGTGCTCTGCAGCTGATGAGACTAAATTGGTTATAAATTGTATATATTACAGTGCATAGAAATACTCTTAGCTTTCGTATGATTCAACAAAATAGATGAGCTCTTTTGTCCATATTATGGCTCTTTGCAGGGTTCCGAACAGCTTTGACATCAGAAATTTTATTTGTTCATTCAAATCTGTCAATGCCGTATATCCACTTACGTTTGCTACTTATTGTTCCTCAAAATGACACATATCCCTATTGCAGGTTTGAGCACAATGATTATAGTATTCGAATCTCCGGAATCTGTATTGACTGGTAATTCTGATATTTCGAGTCGAGAAGTGAGAGTAGTG
This sequence comes from Botryllus schlosseri, assembly GCA_000444245.1. NCBI lineage: Eukaryota > Metazoa > Chordata > Ascidiacea > Stolidobranchia > Styelidae > Botryllus > Botryllus schlosseri. Next base: position 951 of record ATSW01014123.1, on the reverse strand, counting down.
TTTTTTCGAGTACTAAAAATATGCGCTCCTTGTATCTAAGAGTTAATGTATCAACGACAACCATAGTTCCGATAATATTTTCCGCTGCAAAAGCCGCGATTATTCGATTGGAAATGGATGGCCTATCTGTGGAGTCGTGATCAACCCACAGCATTGTCACAAAGTGCAATGAAATTGGTGTAGTCGAAAAATGTAGCAAATAACGTTCAATGTGATGCAGAACTGACATCATAGTATCTGTGGCCGCATGAAAGGTATATATTTCAACTTGACACATTATTCATATTGTTGTGACGTCATTATGGGTGTGATTGCCTATACAGAACATATTGTTTACTTGCTGTACCTTTAGTCGTGGAAAGTTCTAAATCCGTATTGATTGCTTATTAGGCTCTGACTTATTACTACTAATTGGCATACTGTACAGGAGCCTTGGTTGTAGTTACTTTCAACATATTTACATTTTTTCATGTTTGTTTTTCATGGTATTATCATATCATATGCCAAGATATATGATGCGCCGTTTCTGAAAACATAGTAAAAATTCAGCTCTAGACTTGTTGGCCACATCTAGCTTATAGGTTAACTTCATATAATTATATCCATCTTAAGATATATGTACGAATTTAGGAATATTACTTGTGGAGATGCTTGAACTATGATAAACCTGGTCGATCATAATTATATAAGGAAAGAGTGTTTGCTCTTTCCAACAATAAACAGGTACTATAAATGAAGTACGGAAAACAAATAAGATAACTGAAATTACTAATTTCGCTTTGACAATTGTTTATTCTGACTCTGCATTGTCAACAAGTTAGACCGGCCTGTTAGCTATTGACATGCTGGAGAAAATTTTATCGCCTGCGTGATAAATTGTTAAAGCCAATGGCGGGATGTTGTGTGTGTGAATGTGAATGGTGAAGTGCAATGTTGACACGGCTGGTCTGT
>ATSW01014122.1:0-22159 GCA_000444245.1 Botryllus schlosseri | reverse complement strand
GTCTCAGCTTATCAATGCGTCTTGCGTCTTACGTAGCCTTGGCGACGATTTGCGCAAGTCAACATGTACGAGTTTTTATGGAATATGTGCTATAATGACGCCGATTTCAGGTGGTTCAAACCTTACCTCTTTTATAACTCAAGCCTACTGGACTATAACTCAAGACTAGTGAAAATGAATTACGCATGTACGCACGCTTCGCACATGATTGCGGACATTCGATGTCATTTAGTTACGAGATGTCACTCTTTAATCACAATCGCTAATCAGCATATATGTAATAGCATTTTCTCCAAGCCATCGAGTAATAGGAGCCAAAGCATGGTAAGCCCAAGACGCGGTAGTTAGGCTAGCGACATCTTAAGTACTACGCCTATTGCAGATGCGATTGTGTAGGCCAGCGAAGATATCGTGCGCACCAAGCCAATGCAGACGTGATTGTGTAGGCCAGCGACGATATCGTGCGCACAGGGCCTATTGCAGATGCGATTATTCAAGCCAGCGGAATTAGGCTTGTTGGGGACGCGGTAAATCAGGCTAGCAACAATTGCCGAACGTGCGACAATGAATGACCTGATTTCGCAATCATCTCAGCGGGAGATCGTGTCGCGTTACAATGTGCAGTGCAATGCGCACGGGCGAATCTCGCTAATTGGCAACACGCCTTTCGTTACTTGGCCGCGCGCAATACTGATAATACGACTTATTGAATTGCAACCGAGTATTAGCGTCAGAGCGGTCATTTGAAAAGGTTGGGGTTTCGCGTTAAAGGAGGGGGTTTCGCGTTTCTAAAGGAGGGGGTTTCGACCCCCTAAACCCCTCCCTGGCGACGCGCCTAGACGTAAGACCTTGGTAGTTTCACATCCTATTTTACGTCCACTTGCGAATTTATATAACACTATTAGTTACACAAGCTTTTGGAGAGGCGCTAATGTAACTAATAAAGTTATATTCATTCCCAAGTGGACGTAAAATAAGATGTGAAAGCTACCAAGGTCTTCATTTAAAATATAGTGATTTTCCTCAGTCCTAACAGCTCCTGGCCCTATTTTCCAAGTATCAGGACTGATAGACGAAACATTAATCATGTGATAACTTTACCATTCTTCGAAGTTACAATGAAATGTCTGTCTTGGCCGTCCTAGTCTCAAATCCTATGACTTGGTTCGAGTCGTGCACAGCAGAACAATGACTTGAGCACAAGTCGAGTCATTTTACGCATTTGAAAAAATGACTCGAGTCAAGTCGAGTCACCAAAATATCGCGACTGACAAATGCCAGAAGTATGCAGCCCCGCAATAAAATTCATTTTTCAAAATAACTTACTTGAGTACAGACCACCCAATTTCTACTCGGTAATAACTTGACTCACGCGGATAATAGACTTTCTTCCCGTCGTTTTTATAAACCAGCATCGTGATGAATTCCTTGTTTTCCGCAAAGTCGTCCTTGTCCGTAATGTGCCGAGTCAGCACCACCCACACCACAGACTGGGCTCGGTTCCTGCGCGGAATAATCGTGTCGATCTCCCCTCCCCATACACAAAGTCAAAGTCTTAGCCATTATATTACTCGGTACCATAACAATATCAGTTGCTAGTATACATTCACTACAGCTTGAAGCTTCACATGTTATCAAAAACTATTTAGATATTTTTGTCATATGTCATGCTTTGTGTCAGATTGTTACGCTTTGTAATCTGTCTGAAACGCTTCAGTGAGCCTTCAGAGGCCCCAGGAGCGTCTCCGAGTCATGATGTTCATGTTCAAGCTAGCTATTCAAATTACTTGACTTCCAAACAGAACTGCGGGTTATTGGCGAGCGAGTACGCGTCTTTGTCGGGGCCGTCGCGGGCCATCCACGAATAGTGACACGACGTGCGCTTGGAAAACAGCTCCGGGTCCCAGCTGACGTAGAGCGTGTCGTAAAAGTGAAGCGCGGAGTCGTAGTCAATCCAGAAGACGCCTGGAAAATAGTTTGCCTTGAATTTCCGCGCAGACACAAAAGGCCAGCACGGTCGTCTCACCGTTGTCAAACTGCTGCGCGTGCTTGTTGTCATAATTCAAGGCCTTGCGAAGTTTGGGAGTCCATCGTTCGTCGTCCTGGAGATGATATACATAGTCAGCAATGCTACTCCAGTATAAGTGATGCCACAAACTTTCACTAGTTAGAAGTAGCGATTTTCGAGATGTACAAATATTTCAAGTACAAATAGAAAGTGAGAGGACTCAAAAGTTGTCAAGCAGTTTAGGCAGAATGCAGTCGAGTTGTCGTCCACTTGCACAATCGAAGGTAGGATAATTTCGCAAACAACAAACGCACCCTTGCGGCAAAGAAAAAAGACCGACGACACAACAAACAGGTGCACACATCATAACTATATTCAGTTACCGTACCGTGACACGGGTTTCTATTTTGAACTGTTGTCATGACGATTACGCTCGTAAAAAGTGATGCAAACCAATCCAAAAATTAGTTCTTACTTTAACACAAAATCTAACAGGAAAAAAAGAGTAGTTTTACGTCAAGTACCGTTAAATAGAAGTGGAACTAGTCTAAAAGACAAAGAGTTTATTTTGTAAAACGTATTTTTGGGATATGTTGACATCTCCTTCGACTAGTGGAATAGTCATAGCAATTGGGTGAAATATCCCAGTATCACAGTAACTGGATTCATTTTGAAAACACCACGCATACATGACGCCAAGGATATTTTCACCTAGTTTCAACCTCGGATTATTGTACATGTAGAGCACCTTACCTGGGCCCCGAACCTTCCCTTCCACCTGAGATGGCTCCAGGGATTTTTGAGCTGCAGCATGCGTAGGTTATCCACTTTTCGGATATCCAAAACGGCGTAGGCGTGCGTCGCGACTAGACCTTCGCAGAATATTCCGCCGTCAACCAGGAGAATCGATTTTTTCTGACAAATAACAACTACCTGTGCGGTCTTCCTCCTCCTTGGTCATGGGTCCCGTGGATATCGTGGCGAGACAATGCCCGATGTGGAACCGGTCGAAGATTTTATCGAAGAAACGATTCTTGTCGAAACTTTCGTCTCTCAACGACTGACGCTCGGGAATCCACCCCGTCAGAGCGTGCAAGTCGATATTCTAGGAAGAGGAAATGCCGAAGTCTATAACAGGGTTGTAATGACTCGAGTCATGACATTCTGATGACTCGACTTGACTCGAGTCAAACTGTGCATTGACTCGACTTGGACATCAGTCATTGCGCATGACTCGAACCAAGTCATATGACACGAGACTCAGACGGCCAAGACCGACATCCTAATTGTAATTTCAAAGAATAGTAACGTAACCACACCATTGGGATTTCGTCTATTGGTACTGGTACTTGAAAATGCGACCAGAAACTGCTAAAAGTGAGGAAAATTAGTATATTAGTTATAAAAAGTGGGTTTAACAAGACTTTAACTGAAAACTGAGCAGTAAACACAATGACTTGGACTCGACCCTCTGCTCGCTGACTTGGACTCGGAATTGACTCGGTGGTGAGTTGAAAATGACTCGACTTGACTCGAGTCAAAACTATAAAAGTGAGATTGACTTGCGACCCGGAGCCTTGTGATTTGGTAACAACCCTGGTCTATAATGATACTTTACACAATATCTGAAGGTAATCTCACCGAATTTGACCCTGGAAAATCGTATCCGCCCATCACTTTCATGTACGCCTTCTCGATCAGCGACACCCACAGTTCATTACGGTTCGACGAGTACGAACACAGCAGTTCGCCGTGCTTGTCGCAAGGCAAACGGTCGTCGATAATCACTTTCCGCGGCACCCCGTTGAGATGCAACTTCACCATGTACTTGCCTGGAACAGAATTCACAATAGTGCTCAGCGCTGTGTCGCGATGGCTCGAGTCATGTTTTTTTTCAAGGAATTTACTTGAATTTGAAAGGGATTATACTCCAGTTACTTTAATATTACTGTGACTTGAAACATTTTGAAATGAATTGACTCGAAATGACTTGTAACTCGAAGGCTTGTGACTTGATCCCAAGACAGGCTCAGTGACGACTTCAGAATTTACACTTGAACTGAGGGTGGCATGCAGCGATTTTAGTTTTGCCATTATGCAGTACCACTATATATAAAAAACTTAACGCTCTCGAAGTCAAAATGTTTTTCTTCGCACATGGTCAAACTGACCAATCTGTAGCTATTTTTTTCCAAAACCCCGTCATTGTGACAAAACGATCTGCAAGAATCAACATCAAGACACATAAGAACGGTTCTGGAAGTTGGTGACTAAAATCAAACCTGATTCTCTTGCAATACCGACAAAACCAAAAGTTTTCAAAACTTCTAAATATCACAAAGCCGCATTCACCCCGCACTAGCTTGCCTTTTGCTCTGATAACCTACAAACCTTTCCCTCCTACTTAAGGCAGCTTTGCAAACGCTAATTCTACTTGAGCACAGCCTGAGCTGGCCTTAACAAAACATCAACGCCGTTACATTTTGCGTTATAAATATAATAGCCTTACCGCACGGATTGTAGACAGGTTCTCCTTTTTTGTTTTGAGGATAAATGATGCTGAAACGAAAAAAAAAATAGATTAAGCAAATCTTTCTATGAGGCTAAAGAATCTCAAATAAGCAGAGCCTGACCGTTGCTCTCAAGAAGCAACTTCATAATTTCTACTCAAGTATAAGTTGGTAAAAAATACACATTCTAAGTCTTGTTTTGCCTTGAAAACTGAAAAACTGTCCCTCACCTCGTAATAAGTTTTTTTCGGAACTTCCTCTCGTAAGCGGCGCTAATCGCTAGCGACGCGACAAAGGAACAGTCGGACACCACGGTCTGTTTGATGCTGAAGCTGGACACGGCCATGATCATCTTGGGGTCCTCGGCGAATTCGCTCGGACGCATCCAGTCCTTCAGGCTTTTCTTCTGCTTCTGCGAAAGCTCCAGCAGGCCGCTTTCATCGCTGGAAAGGAAGCACTTGGTTTACTACATTTAATCAATAGCTCGTCATGCACGTACAATTTTTACTCAATGACCATAGCGGTCGATGAATATCAGCCAACAATATTCGTTTTATTTCAATGTGAATATACTTTTCAACTGTGTCTTGAAGTTCTGTACCTCCAAGACGCTCTTCACATGACGGAACCATAGATTTATTTCTTAGTCTAATGAAAAACAAACGTAAATTCAAAAAATTAATTACCAGTCCTGCTAATATCTGAATTGACAGATATTTCTACAAAGATAGGCCTTGTTATCGTAAGTCTCGAGTAATAATATCACCAAATCAACTACGATTACTCCATAACTATTCCATATGTAATTCCCCTCCGATTATGCTTGACATGTAGTAATCGTGACAACAACATCACTGTACGAAATTGGAGGCAAAATATATGCGTTCCGTACCAGAAAGGCATCGGGAAGGCAAATCTTTCTCCGACGTCGTATTCCATGAATGGCACGTACTGTCGTCTGTTTATGGATGAGGTCGATTTCAGAACCTGCAAACAACATCATCGATTTGTAATAACTGTGCACTAGAAGCATTACCGTGAACCATTCAAAAATGGGCGTTTCAATGACAATGCATACGAAATAACGATTCAGGGTTAGGTTGAGCTAGAGCAGGAGTGGCCAACCCGCGGCCGACCGTGAACACTCCCATAACATGACCAGTGACAACTCCCAATTTCGGTGCGTATAGTAAGCCTATATCGTTAGATAGATTTGTTCATAATTCACCGGAAATGACATAGCCACTTTACCGTGAGTATTTGGCGTCCATCTAGTTCATTAAGACTATGCCCTGGAATGCGGCCGTAGGCTACATGAGTAGTCGAAATGCGGCCGTGAATAGCAAAACGGTTGGCCATCCCTGAGCTAGAGTGAGGGTTTGAGTTAGGTTAGCTTGTGTCCCGGCCAAGGTTAGGGGTAGCGTTTTATGAATCATTATCATGTAATCTGCAATCGCTACTTTGAACTACTCGCTATTACGAAACTCGCATTTTGAACGCGAGCCACTGGTAACACACAGCACATTCTCCCGAGTCCCATTAACAATCAGGATAATACCTCAATCTCTTCCTTGGTATAGCCAGCTGCCTTGGACTTCGCCGGAGCTGGGTTCGGCCTAGGCTTTGCGCCAGGGGTGCCACCGGTCCTATTTTCATTGCGGCTTAAGTCTGCCGAAAAGAAAGATATCCTAATTAGCAGAAAGTGTCGATGCGCGGCGATCAGCCGGAATCAAAGTACCGAATGGCAGAGTTGGTCAAAGTGGTCGGTGTTTCTAGCAAGGTGGAAAAGGAAACGCCGCAAATTTCAACTCAGTTACAAGTAGAAGTAGCAATTTGTAAGAAATGACAGTATTACTTCCAGCGGAAGTAAAAATTGAAGTCTGAAAAGTAGCCTACCGTACTTATTAAGTAGTTTCAAAAAGTCAAGGGGTCGCATGACTACTTTCAAATTGAATGTACCTTTACATAAATTCATACTAAATCCGCTTCATACTTTTTCAAATCCAAACTGCAAAAAGTAAGTAGTTTTGCATAAAAACTGTTCAAGAGGTGGGTATAGTATAAAAACATTACTACTTGAGTAAGTAGCGCAGGTAGCCAAAAACGACTTGGCTAGGCGTGATCCAAAAAAGTAGGAGTATTCCGTTACCGAGTGGTCTGTAATGGAGCGCTTCCATTATTGTGGAGTACCAGAATACAGACTCGCTACTCGAGCGGATATGTTTTCAATATTCTAAATAGCTGTACCGGGTCCTAGAGGCTTCTTTTTCGGCAACGGAGATTTCGGCTTGGCAGAAACATTCTTGGTCACGGTTTTCGGCTTGAGTTTTGTGTCAAAAACATCCGGCAACGAGGCCAGTTTCTTTTCTAAATCGTCATCGCCCTGCGGCGGCCCTTTGATCACTTCGGCTCGCGACAGAGCTTGGTTCGCCAGAATCTCCAGTTCTTTTCGCGACTCTTGGCTGGTGCCGGGGACTTCCCTCTGAAAATCAACCCACAAGCTGCTGGATCTGACGTTTGCAGGTCTGCGGGGAACCGGGTACCGATATCGCATTCTCGCAGCCGCGGAAACTAAATAGCTGGTAAGTTTAGCTCAAGTTTTCACTTTGGGATTTAATTCGACGATTCAACTGAAGCTGACACACCCAATTGTTCACTTCATTGGATTGTTGAAGGTACAACAAATTTCGGAGTTGGATACGTAGAATTTTGGGTAAATTTTGACTATGGATTGCGGGAAATACATTCCATGATTACACCGTCTCAAAGTGAACATTTGAGGAAATTTCCAAACCATAATACCCCTGCTCCTGCAACCTATCAAGACTAAGCCTGCCAGTTAAAGTCAATGTTAGACTACGTCCAAAATAGCAGACTCCGACAAATCAACACAAGTAAGTTAATGTTTAGTTGTTTACCCATCGATATTGATTCGGACTGGATTGGCCAGATAGGGGACTTGCTCACCTCAAGGGTTTAAACTCCACTTTGAACCATAAATATGTAGTGACAATTAAAAAATTAGCATATATTTAGAACAAATGATTGTAATAAGGGTAACAACGTCAGTAATATCTATGAGCCTGATGAGTCCATTGGTTTTTCTCATTTTAACCGACATTCACAACTTTAATATATACTCACCGCTTTGAGGCATAGTTCCGTCGACTGTAAATACAGCTCTAACGCCTCTTCTTTATTTCCGTTTTCATCTTGCTCCAAAGCCTGAAGAAGCAAAAACTTGGCTCTCTGCTCGTCTTGGGACTTCTTCGCACCGACTGACTTCCTTTCGCTCTGTATAAAAGTCGCGTAATCAGTTGCATGCAATCTCAATTGAACAGAGGTGCCGAATTCAAAATATTCACTGATCTGTCGCTACCGGTTTTTGCTTTTACCTCCTTCTGAGCTTCCAGCCAACGTGCCAGCTCCTCCACCCGTTTCATATACTCATCGGCCTTAGCTGCGCAATCCAATTTGGAGCCGGCAAGTGCTGCGTTGCGCAATGCCTCTGTCGCTTCCTGAAAATTTGTGATATCTAAATCAGTGGCTCCCAACCTATGGGTACCCACATTTTCAGGCACTTGGCCTACATGAGAAAAAATATGAATTATAAAAAAAAAAACGTTTGTAAGCCTACAACTAGCAGCAGACATGATGAGCTTACTGCGCAGGTTTCAACACGATAAATCACCAGAATCATGCTACCGTTTACACAAGTCTTCATATATGCCTGGCCTAACATTGTCAAATTTCCAATTCATTGAAATTAATGTTGTGACTCAAGGATAAGCGGATGTAAAGGGAATTCCCATACTGTGACATCAAGGAAAGTGGTTATGAGCAGTAAGTCATTTCATCTGAAATTAACTTTGTCCCATATTACTGTTGCCACTTTAAAATGAAAAATCATTGACTCAATTAGTGTTCACTAGAATACTGATCACTTCGACATGGATTTCGTTATTGTGTCATTTGGATATCAACTACAACTGATATATGTTGCAACTCACTTTATAGTAAAATATGGCCTCTTTGTATCGCCCATTACCATCCATATCAATGGCAGACTTGGCAAACTTGAATCCATCCTGTTCCAGGACCGAAGGGTCCATGCCCAATCGGCCTGAGTTATACTAGATAATTATTACTAGTGTAACCCACAAAACCTGCTATAAAAAAGTGGAATGATGATTTGGTAGTCACAGAACTTGCAGAGCTATAACCCTATAAAATCATGTATCGCGATCGTACAAATTGTTTCGAGCTGTTTTTATTCATTATAGTATTGTATTAAAAAGGCATCACGGACACTAAACACAAAATAGCAAAATCAGGAAAAAACGTCAAAGTCAAAGTGACAAGTTAAGATTAGTGCATTTACCATGCAAAACATTAAATGCCGTTAAAATCATCACCGGCACTATCAATTCATGAATCATGATGGCACGTAGGAATATGACTGCATGGCAGTGCGTCTCANATNGGTTTTNTAATAGGATTCAATNNTTTGACATGACAATCANGTCCNNAAATCCTTCTACCAATTGNAATNGANTTGAAGCAGGACCNAGNGCAATCCTTANGATAAANNNGCTACNNCTGAAACTACAAAGTTTAATCGACGGTCTAAAGCGCAGTGCATTGCATCTTGTCCGCATAAGCATTCAGGAAGTTTCACTCTCATCTTGAGAAACATACAGCGACGCGTTCCGTCTTTTGAAGGTTTTCTGAACTTTCGCATTGCTCGGGCTCTGTTCCGCCGTGGTGTCTGAATCCGTATCGCTGAGTCTTTTGCCACGCAATCCCATCAAGAGAGCATTCTTGTGTTCGAGTCTAGCGGGTGGCTTAATTGGCGTGTTTTCGAAATCTATTGGGATAGACGAGTTGGAATCGCAATGTGACTCAGTATCTGTACGAATTGGAGTGGAAGTCGCACCAAACACAGGCGGTGGGAGATTTAATGATAATCTCGTAGGGCCTTTTTTTGCGGCCACACCAGGTGTCATCGCGTCGCTTAGAACAGATACAGACTCGTTTGCTTTGATGTTATCGTTGTTCTTTCCGGCTATTTCAGATTCAACACAATTTCCTTCACTTTCTTTCCCATTATTATTATCATCTTCATCAGAATCAAGGTCTATTTCATCTTCGTTAATGGACGTTGCGCTTATAATAGTGCTCGGAATCTCATCGTCTTCCATAAAGGAGCTGCTATTGAAACTCAGACTCAAGTCACCGCCTTCAGCGGCAATAGCCATCGCGAGAGGGTCGTTGATTTTTAGCTTGTTACAGAACTCGACGGTTTGATGGCTGGTTCTGCACTGGACCGGTTTGTATCGGTTGTGGTTTTGCGGATCATACAACTGCGATATATCGCATTTGAAGTTGAGAGGAATGCTCAAGTCGCCGTTAAATAATTTTGTCGCGTTTTCGACTTGTTCTTCCATACTTTTGTGCTGAGAAAAATCGCTATTGTCCAGTAAATTGGGGAGATTTACAAATCTTCTCGACACAGACAGCAAGTTATCGGTCGCTTGTAAAACAGACAACCACTCGGGGTCATAACTGAGTCCGGAATTGACAGAGTTTTGAGGCGGGTCGATTTTGATTACTTGTAGAAAGTCTCTGCGCGGAAGGCACTTATCGAGGGCAAGAAAGTCCGTTGTACGAGGCGGTCGTTGACCAGGACTGGCTGCAGGCGGATCATGACACACTTTTGCGGTAAATTTAACGTGCAGATGACCCGAAAACCAATGTTTTGGTTTCATGTGTTGTAATAATTCCATTAACGGTGGGCTGCCGAGACGATTTCTTTGAATGTCCGCCTCAAAAAATGGTTTGCGTCGTATTAAGTACGGAATATTTCCGTAATGCACAATTCCATTGGGCCAGTCGTGCGACATCATGATATCAACTGGGTTTTGGAGCAATTTCAATTTGAATACTTCAGAGCTGCGGACGTGGTAAACACTTCTTTTTGTCGAGTTATCGTAAGGGGCTTTTTCAAAATGTCCCTTGTTGTAATCGTGGTATTTAAATATGCCGGATATACCTCCGATTCTGATACCTTTATAGTTGATGACATTGGCATAACCCATGTAGTAAATATTAGGAGCGACCCACCCTCCGTACGGTAATTCTTGAAGATGATTTGAAGCCTCGTGGTTTCCGCCGATGAAAATTGTGAGATATGGAGCTTTTTTGGTTCCGTTGTAGTACTGCCAGATACTTTCCATTGATTTGTATTTGTCAGGCACTGCCATACTGCTCAAGTCTGCTTCGTCACGTACGGCTTGAAAATCTCCGCAACACAACAGCAGGTCAATTTTTATATTGTCACGTTTTTCCATGTTTTGCATGGTTTCGTATATCCTGTCCAACGCTCCATGGCAGCATCCTTCTACAGCAATATGCATATTCGCTAACTTGTGTACGATAATATGACGATAATTGATAATCCTGTATCTTTATATCGCACCGTATATCTGATATTCTGATATATAGCTATGGAATAAATTGAAACAAATACCGGTAAGCAATAATATCACTGAAAGGACGCCACTTCATTTTTTGCTAAACGCATATCACATATCTCCTTGAATAGGTTGGCACTGCACAAGGTCCGAAGGAAAACCCAGAAAAACAAACAATCAGCTAGTCCAACTCACACAACGAAACTAACAAAAATAGACGCATATGAGTTGGAGGTCTTATTAAATGCCTACTAGTCGTCGACAGTACATCGGATGTATCATCTATTGTCGGGTTTCTACTTTCTAGTTCTAGTTCTACAATAATATGTATGAGTAAATGTAAGAAGATAAGATAGAATCGTCCAAACCTGTAAATGACTGTTTCATTTTATCACTTCGGCACGCCCATACATTCTCAATGTACTAATTATGGACCGAAGTTGGCCGAAAATGTAACTTCACAAAAGCTTATATAAATACGAAATTTCTCAACTTTTTGATATTATCAATATTAGGTTAAGGACTCCATGAGCAATGCGCTATAAATTAATATATTGGACCGATCCAACGATGGTCATGGTCACTGGTCACTCATTGCTTGCTGGATCGAGGCACAGCTCTGTTACGGCTATTAAAATTCTTACGAGCCTACGATTTCGAACATTATCTCCTACTTTGAGACTTATTCCATATGCAGCAAGTATCAGTAATGAATGTGTCTCTAGAATAGGGATCTCACAACTTCTGGAACCGTTAGTAGAAGATTCTCAAACGCCGATAACTTCCATTTATTAGTACCGCCATATTCATTAGTCTGTTAGATACCATGCTCTCAGAAGCAATTTACCTCGCGCCCCAATGGATTACGTAGACCGGGCTACTTTGCAGCAAAAGTTTTTCTTTCATTCCTATGTAATTTCAAAACATCTCAAATCCTAAATCATTTTCAAAAAGAAAAATGCAGATGCGAAGTTTTCCTGAGCGTCTGACGATCAGCCTACGCAGGCGACGGAACTAGTACGATGGTCATTTCAAACTTATGTCGAATGATCGAGGCCTACGTTGATGTCACTCTTATAGGGAATCGCCAGACAGTCATATCAATTGGGAAGCTGCATTTCATCAGTTATTCTGTCCTTGTGCGCTTTCCTTTATCATATTGGCGCTTACAATAACGATCGCTGAGCTGGAGTTTTCTGGCCCTTTGTCCTATCTCCGCGCTTTCACATCTTCAGACCAAGATTATTGATAAAGTATGTCGCATATACTCGCTACTCCACTCTCATGATCCTTTTATCACAAGTGTAATCAAAATGGAATAGGTAGAAGATATAATTGGTAAAGGATGTCGTATTTCACACAATGCAATGCCTTTATCGCAAGTGCGATAAAAATAGGGCTCTTAAAGTCTGTCATTGTTTGCTGATGTGTTTTGCTTGTTTATTTCATCGTACAGACAATGGAATTGGTTGGCTATCAAATATTCCCAGACAGTGCGAAAATTAATCTGATAGTGGAGTCTGAGAGTCGACCATATTACAGACTTCGAGTTCAAGTGGGCATTAGGCAACCATCAACTGATCTTTTGTGAAGATGCCGACGATCGCCACATCGCGGTGCCGTTTACAACCACATACCTAGAGGAGCTGAGACCCTCGCGGTTAAGGACGAAGTTGCGAAAACATCTCCAGTCAAAGACACTAGTGCGACCAACCATCCAATGCGACATATCTAACCAAGCTTATAAAATGGGCATAACTGACGCTGATGCAATTCGTGGTTCGATCGAAAGTAATGACCTTTTTTTTAGTCAACTCACCAAATTTTACAGCAAAAATAGCGAAATCGGGTGTTTTTTGATCAACCAACTTTTCTGATTTGGTAAATTAGGTATCCTCCTTTCCCGATTTCAAAATATGGCAACCCTAATATAACACCAGGCCGATATTCATCTTTCTTATGATTCCTTATCATATTTTTTTGTCGCTTGCTTTTTTCTATACTATCGTCTTTTACTTTTCATTCATTGTGCATGCCTCCTGTTTACATCGCATAGGTCAAGGTGGGTGTCTGATTCCATAGACTACTTCAAGTCGCTTTTCGACATCTTCCTATCTTTTAATTGTATCGCATTTTTGTGGTGTAGCCTATTGAACTGATAAAAATTGCTAATAAACCAATGATATTTACCGACTTGTAGGCTATTTTAAAACACCGCTTATAACCCTTACGCGGATCACGTGGCGAGGAGCCTAAATCTCCAATACCCATCAATGCTGCAGCTGTGAAACGTACCAGTACGCTATCTCGCCACACACAGGGCGGTACATGATATGGCGTTCCCCTTCCTCTGGTTTTCAGTTGCTTTCAAGGAAACAGCGCCAACCATGTCATCGAAGTGTTTTGTGGTAACTATATAGCTATAGTTGTAGTTGAGAGTCTTCATTTAAATTGACGGGAGCGTTAGTAGGACGCTTCGAGGAGACAAGATGAAGAAAAGCTACCCTATAATATTCCCGAATAATCAGGACAAATATACATAATAATAAGTAGTATGTATAAATCTACCGATGCTGCGACAGTGAGATCACGATTTGAAAATCGTTTAGGAATTACTGCCCGAAAACAAAATTCTGAAATCACTGGACCACTCTCCCACGCCTCGGCGCTGACAGACTGGATGGCTAGGCTTTAATGAATGTTATATCTAGCCTCTGATCTATACCTCATTTTGCCTAAATGCATTTTTGCTATGGATGTTATTAATTTGCACCTCGCACGGCTGAAAAATGAAGGTTCTGTATCTACAACACTCCTGCCCGCTAAACTCATCCCTCCACAACGCATTCGGGTCTCTATGATTTTACTGCGCAGCAGGCAAGACTCAGCAGCACCGTCGAGAAATCGTACAGTCAGGTCCGGAAAATAGTTTGCAAATACAAATACAATACAAAATATGAGCAAGCACTTGGGGCGTGGTAATAGGAGTGTAAGTGAAAGAGAAGGAAAAATCACGCGTGGCAACGAGGGCGTAGAAAAAGCGGGAAAAAATCACAAAGAATTCCACGGGGTTTAGTAGATCGAACTGTATCAAGACCGGCGGCTGATGCCTGTCTCATTTGGCTTTCTGAATGCTTACAGGAGAGCGGCTCCGGTATCGAATTCTGTGTGTGAGGTGTTTTCAGAGTGGGCGACTCGGAGATAGTTGTGTGCTCTGATTCATTTCTTCGAATTCATCAGTCGAGATTTCTGCAATGTCAATAATACCTTGGTCACTCGTCGCCAATTGCGAGAGATAAGCAAGCATAAGGCGGTCACGACTGAAAATCAAGGCCAGAGGTCGTCAAAGTGAAAGGCGTGTCAGAACTACTTCAAGTAAAATAGAAACTGAAAGCCTGAAAAGTCCTCAAGTAGTTTCAAAACGTAGACTTGGTGGAAATGCAGTATACTTTTAGTAATTATTCAGACTACTTTTCGAATTCGAAAAATGTGTCTTCGCGACTGATGCAAAGCGATATATGACACTGCAAATAGTTGCAATCAGGCAAGATTCCGTAGCTATCCTATCCGCTAAAAAGCCTAAGAACAACGGTTCACATACCAAACTATTAGGCCTCCTTCGCACTGTTGTGGTCGTCGTGACAACTGTAGCTCGCTGTCTCTCCCGGATTTCTTCAACTTTTTTCTTTGCGTTTTCAATCCTAAAAACAGCGAGACACACGATTAGAAGATTGCTGGCAAAGATGGCGCCGAAAGCAGCATATATACAAGCCTATGATCATCACTGATCCCTATCAAAATTCGGCTATATATAGAAGCACTACGGCATCACTGGTGTTGGTCACATCATAACATTCACATTATTTCCACAATAAACATATCATCGCCGCTGTTAAATTTTCATTTTGTCAACATTGATTTACGTCAGAACGCGTCGGCGAAAATTCCTCACCGCAACAACGTCTACTCACTCTTCCTTGATGTAACGTTTCAGCTCCACTTTCCAAATGGTGCGGAAGTCCATGCAGAAAGGCTGCCACAGGCCGAAGAAGTCTTTAGGCTCGATGGGCTTCGACTTGGCTTTCATGCAATAAAAATCGACTACTTCCTGGAACCTGAATGAAATGAGTATTGGCTCATGTCGAGATCACAGCTAGTTTGACTAGATGCTTGGCACAAGTCCGAGCAAGGCAATATTACGAAAGCTAGTACTCTGAAGTAAGTCAAGTATTGATTGCAATGACTCGAGTTGAGTAGAGAGAATCTATTTTTTTGTCAAGTATCTAATATATACATCTTCACAGTAACAGTAATATTTTATGACTAAGAAATACAGCTTCGATACTGAATTCACACTGGTAGAGCCTGGAAAACTCGGTTGGCCGTAACTCTGAGTTGAAATACGTGATACACAAGGTTACGAATATTCACGGCACGATATTTCTGTCAAGTAATGCACATTTTGATAATATATTCATAGTGTAAACATATTACAACACAAAGAAATGACAAAACCTCACAATGGCCACGTAGCGTTACGAAATAGTCTTGGTCCAACAATACACACAAAATTATTTGGGATGATGTAACTGACATTGCCTTTCCTTTTAGCCGCAAACAAGATATATATTTGTACTTTCCAAACCATTACTACTGTTATAATATCATGAAAGATGGCATACTCTGTTAGGATTGCAGGGTTTTCGAAGAAAAAACTTTGGTCAAAACTCAAAACTACACCTCGAATGACTGATCGACTGTGGCGACCCCTAAACAGGGAAAGCCAATGAGAAAGAAGTCTAACGCAGTGGTCGGCAATCTGTGGTCTGCGAGGAGTTTAAGTTCATATGTACTTTTGGATTGTGATCGGCTGATAAACATTGAAAAAAAGTTACCTTTTTATTCGAAACATGTGTGTCACTGGCTTTCTGGGCGCACTTTAGTGACCCCTAGTGTACGAGCTACGATATATTTTAGATGTTGAACATTTGTATTTTATACAGAACGGTCACGGAAAGACAAATTCAGTTTTAAAACCAGCCCGCAGAGCAAAGAACGTTGCCGGAAAATATACTGCAGTAACCAATGCCGTAGAAAATGTTGATGTGAATACATAACTCACCTCGTTTGAGCTTCCTCAAGATTTGACTGCGTCTTCTCTAAACTTGCATAGGCTGGAATCGAAAAAGATTCTCGGTTAGCAGAAAGAACTCGACCAATACGCACGAAATTCGAAAACAACAACCGCTACACACTCACCATTTTGTATAAACATTTCCATAACATCTTTGAACGGTTGAATATATTCTTTTTTAGATTTCTTCAAAACGTTAGCGACTCTTTTGTCGCAATCTGGAAGAGACGATACGCGGTAATAAAACGTTTGAGAATCAAGTACCAGTGAAGATCAATCAAATTTGGGTTTCGGTACGATACTCTTAAATAACGTTTCATCGCAGTTGACAGGCTGTTAACAGTCGTCGAATAATTGTAATTGTATGCTAGCAAACAGCAAGGTCGCAGCTCTTTCAGAAGAAACCGAACAATCAAAATCAAGTTGGTTGTCAACAGGACTTCGCCACGCAGAAACTTCAATAGAACCGTGTTCGTCCATGCAAAACCAGTTGTAAAACTAGTTGCTGATGATTACGCCTGACGAGTGTCAGCCGAAAATATTCGAGTTCATTTCAAAATGAATATACTATTCAAAACCAGTGTTATACCAAAAATGAAGCTTTTTTTCTTTAGAATTTTTAGCGGTCTCAAAACCAAAAGCTCGAGAAACCCCGCTCTATTGCATATTACAATCCGATTATGAACTTGAACTCTAGAAAATCCCCTTTCCAACTGTAAAACTACAAAATAAGGTTGCATACCAAGCCAACGAAGAGCTTCTATAGAGCCGAAAAACGAAACGAAAAACAACATTGCACCTTTTAAATCCCTCGTGACGTGTCTCAAATTTTTCGTGATATCCGCAAAGTTGACTTGAGACGCCAGCGTCACGCTTTGAAACGTCGGCACCGGGCACACCCGGTTTTCGTACTTTATGTCCTGAAACGCGCCAAGGTCGTTACACAACAACAAAAACCAAAACGTCAAGACGCCGTACAATACCTGATCGTAAGTGCGCATGTAGATGCGCAGAGCCACATAGTTCAACAGGCTGAAGCTGGCATTGTCTTTTTGACCTTTCACATCTTTCAACTTCGACAAGATTTCTAGTTGAAATCCGTCCGCCTGTCCGCGTGTCCTGTTGCCTGGAAAATGACGTGGACAAAGTCAGACTGCAGCAGAGCCCAGATCTACCTACACCTAATAAAATTCACAACAGCACCATCGGCCAGAGGGAGTCAGTAACACAGTAATAAAGTGTTTTTTAGTCAAACATTCCTTTTTACACTTCAGATTAATAATGTAGAAAGCAATTTCGGGATGTGTTGCATTACTTTTATAGGTGAAATTGTCGTTAACAACCTGTCGAAATAGCAGGCAGTTCTAGTAAGTCTTTAGAAAATTTTGTTTAGTCACCAAGATGCGCCCTGCAATTTTCAATGTAGTCGCCTATGCCTAGCTGCAAAACTATAACTCAATCAAATGCACTTTCTAAAACTTAATTTTCTACTTTCAATTGCAGTTTTGACGTGACTTGGCAACAGTTACTTCTACCCGTCAATAAGTAGGGATCTACGGCGTTACCAACAACAATTACCTCCGTTTAAATAATTTCCTATGCTCAAGATGAGTCCCAGCACTCGCAGAACGGTATTTTCGTCTTGTAGCTCCTGCGCGAAACAAAGAATCTGCATCACGCTTCATGCCACGTAAGAGAACACAGAGATGGAGCATTCGCAACTACGCGACTATACTATACAGTTTGCCGACCTGCAAGGCGTCGGTCATATGTTGAAGCTCGCCCTGTATGGAGCCGATGTCTTCGCGAAACGTTGTCCTGCAATTGATGCACATGATACGGTCTTCGAAGTGATCGATTTCTGATATGTCGTGCAAGAATCTGAAGGCAAAATCGTTTTGGTGATATCTGTACAACGCTATTGTCTAGAAGGCGAAAGGATGACCTTATTTATAGTTGTCACGCAATGACATATAATAACGATTGTCATCTTAAATCTTCCGCAATTGGCTAAGATATCATGCAGTTCTGTAATCTAATGCAGAATGTCGCTTTTATAAGTCACAGACCTAATGGACGCACGCAGCAATAAAATATTTTCCTGAAAAAGCCCTCAAACTCGGAAGAATATGTAGTTCTTCCTGCGGCATTGTAAACAAAGGAAGTCAAAGTAGTTCTAGCTAGTAGGTACTCGAGAAGAAGTATTATACTCAAGTCCAGGCGGAAGTGCAAGTCCAAGTAAGTAAAAATCAAGTCTTCTAGGCCTAGATTTGCCTTGAAAAAATGGGAAGTGTTAAGTAGAATTGGAAGCTGTTTAAAATAATAACAGCTCAAATAGTCCATGTAGGCAAAACCTCAGAAAAAGTATAAGTACTTTGTTACTGATCCCCCCTGAAAACTGCAAACCCAGTGTACTCAGTTACTTGAGTAGATTGTGTCCACTAATGCTGCTCAAGTAAAGCAGAATAGGAACTTTCAAAAGACCGTAACATCCACCGTTTCACATTGACTACTAGTGACCTAGCTGGGATCGTTCCAAAACTAACACCAGTCTCGATGTTGATATAAAAAACCGTGCGGAACAAACAACGTAGACTCACTTTTCAGGTTTGTCAAGAGGCTGCTTCTCTTTTGTCTTTTTCCTGCCGGTCCAAATGCGCTTTGATGGACTGCAGCTCCTCTTTCGAACCCCTCTGGAATCAAAGTCTCGTGTGAGTCATAAGCGGGCAGTATAATTATTCTGTACAGTAAGCAATGCGTAAGAGCACTCGCACGCTATTAGCGTCTTATGTTGAACGGAGAGTGTGTTAGCAAAATATGAGTCACGATTTTTAAAAGGTTGTGACTATTTGACGGATTATGAGGACTAGACAAAAAAGGCCCACTCTCTGTTCTAGCTAATATGCATTGTATCAACGCCTGTTGCTGGTATTCAATTTGAAATAATGTGAAAAAAAGTGTGTCAAAGTATAGAGAAAGGCCTGTTCGTTAATTTTTTGCAATAACAGTAGGGGGAAAGAGTTAGAACAGGGTTTCTTAAAACTATTTTAGCGTGGAACCCTAATTTTTAGGGTGGCTGTACGATGTACAGACTTCCTAAAATTTATTGCACTCAAACAAAATTCGAAATCAAAATTTGGGAAGTTGAAGACTGACATAAGGGTCATCACTTTCGCCCAGCCCATTCACATATGGACTAGTAAGTTGTAGAGATGCCCGGTGACTAAAAAAAGGTCAACAAAGTCTAACTGTCACGGTGAACTAAAGAATATGTTTCCTTGCAGTTTATATATAGTTTTTGATCGTCATTGGCCTTTCACAGGCCACATAAAATTAGTTCACAGATCCGTTTTAATAACCCCTGGGTTATAACCTTTGCCAGTCAGACGTTTAAAGTGATGTACCCGACTATACTGGCTGGTCACTACGAAGAAAGCAAGCAAGATGCCAATTTCATTACGTGAAATTTGGAAAAATCATGCTCACCAGACTGTAAATGGCCTTCATACTTTCTTCGTCGACGAACGAAGTGTCCAAATTCAGAATCGCTGAAATCACGACAATCTGTTGACGACTGTTTACCACCAAACGATTAGAAACACATATACGAAATACCTTTTCTCAAATCGTCCATTTCGACGTGCAGGCTCGATATGAAGATCCCGACCGCTTGCGAGCGTTTGTTGTCCAGTACTTTTGCTGGAGCGATCTACGGGCAGATTACATCGTAAATTTTACCCATTCAAACTTACTGCAACTGAACTACTACGTCGGTACTGGAACGGACAACATCTTTTGACTCGAAGCTACCATTCAGTATTAACGAAAGCAGGACCGTGGAGTCGGTTCACTTTACCACCGACTCCAGCTATAACAGGGAAATTTTCAATATACTGACTCCTACTCTTGAAACTTGGAAGACACCGACTCCAGCTCCGGAGTCTAATATTTTTTGTTTCAGAACTCCAATGTAAATCTACTCGATAGTAGTAACACTGGAAAACATTTGGTTTGATTTTAAGTTAATCGTAATTAGGGGTGAGATCATTTAAATAAACTCCGACTTCCCGACAAGATAGCGTAACGGTGGAGCGTCCGGCTTCTTGATCAGTATGTGTTGGGTTCAATCCTCGGCTGGGTCTCGATCACTAAAACTGGTATTTGTCGCTTCCCTGCTTGGCGTTAAGCATTTCCGGGATAGCATGGAGAGGAGGCGTAAGACTTAGAAAGCCATACATGGCCGTTTCTGTACCTTCCTTTCCCAACGACATATGCACATCATACACTCATGGTATGAATAATAGCATGTGGATTGTGCATAGATGTGTATGTATATCGCGAGTCGGTGTATATGCGCAAAACATCAAGGACTAAAATGTATAATGCCAGACTTCAAATGGTGTTACAAAATTTCTGTGATCCAACTCTTTCAAGAGAAATGAAACTCAAACTCTTGACTTTACAGCCCTGATCGAAATGGCACTTCCGCAGCCTCGATAAATCCCTATACATGCCAGCTAAACAGAAAAACAAAAATCTCTCACCTTCTTTTTCTCTGCGATGGTGTCGCTAAGAGCTTTCTTCTTTTTCACGACGGCGGTCTTGCAAAACGTGGATTCCATTTCTTCCTCGTCGATCGACAGGTCTTTGATGCGGACCCAAACTGACCTGTTGTAGTTTAAGCAACGAGTTAAGTCTGGTGGGTAGATCAGTAGCGAATATAATTTTGGAATTTAACGCTATACCCAAACGTTGCGTAGTTCAGTTCGAAATTCGAATTGAAAGCCTTGGGCAATATCATGTTTTTAGTGACTCGAGTCACAACTTTTCATCCACTCGACTTAACTAAGTGATACCACTCGACACATTCTACACAACTCATGCAAAACCCGTATATCGCGATTATTAATTGAAAAATAGGCCCAGAAACTGTCCTTTATCCGTCCGAATAAACATGTTTAGAGTGAGTGTGTATTGTGAGTCCGAGGCCTTCAATATCACCCCAAGAGTTTCACAGCAGCGAGTCGAGGCTGACTTGAACTCTATACTGAACAGTGGAACGCAATCACCTGGACTCGGACTCGAGTCTTAACACTATGACTCGAAATCGACCCGTTGCTCCGACTTGGACTCGGACTAGACTCGGGAGTGAATTGAAGATGACTCAAGTCAAATCTATAAAATTCAAATTGACTTTTGACTCAGAACCGTGCCACTTGGCTACAACCCTGGATATTATCTGTTTCTGTATTATCTGTCTCGAGCACACCATATCGAGAGCTGACCCTTTCCTAATTTAGGGTCGATTGAATAACACGAAACGTAAAGAAGAGATTGAACATCCGACTTATCGCGATCACAACTGCAGTAACAAGAGAAAAACAATCTCCCACAAACACACGACCAATCTTACTTATGATTTGGAAACTCTTTTTTCGGTATCTGTATCCTTTTCCAATACAAAGGCTTCATCGGCTTTCGCGGCTCCACGGGAGGCCGTTTCGGGGCTAAAACAAAAACTGGTTTAGTAACAGGCCGATGAAAAACGTTACTCAGAAAATCTTGCTCAATTGAAAGGTTCCGTATATTCTTGCAATGGATGTTGCGATGAAAGCATCGCCGTTATTTTCAGGATAAAACTATTCGATCGGATACAGCTTAGAATGCCTCACAAGGCCATTTCCGCGCCTTCCTTGTCCAGCGGCATATGCAAATCATGCACACGCATACGTGTGTTGTGTATATCATGAGTCGGTAAAAACATAAAGGATAAATATGTGACACATCCTATTCCTATTTGAAGCAAAACCGCAAAATAAACCCAGCCAGCAAACGTCATCAGATCGATAAACAACAAAACACCAAAACCACTAGTTTTTGCCTTGTCTCTAGCAAACGCATAGTTTACGGAACACAGGCGACAACTCTCAAGACACGAAGAAAAACACTCACAATCTCTTTTCGGAAAAAAGGAAGACCCTGGCGGAGATACACATCCCCGGCGCGGGTGGGGGCGGCGGGACGCCCGGCGGTG
>ATSW01014118.1:0-15410 GCA_000444245.1 Botryllus schlosseri | reverse complement strand
AGTGACGACCATTTTTTAGTCAACGCACTAAATTTTTCAGGAAAAATAGCGAAATCGGCCGATTTCAGTTTTGATCGACTTACATTCCGATTTGGTAAAAGTGTCCTCCTTTCCGGATTCCAAAATATGCTTCTCTGCCTGACACAGTCATTATTTTGGTCGATTAGTTATATGCGTTTATTATTTGGAGTAAAACTGTTCATTTACAATGTGGCGTTACTGAACTGGGATCCTTTGTAAGAGCTTGACGTAAATGTTGTTTGGACAGCAGTAGCAACGCATGCAAGCAGGATTTTCCACTGGTTTTTGCCACAGAATCCCCATGCCCAGCGAACAAAATTTCTGTAGGCAGTATGTCTCAGCTTCCTGAAAAGCGAAAACAAGTGTCCTAAATAGTGCGAGAAAAGTACTTGGCAACCGAAACAGATCCCCGTCTCGCTCATGCATCGAACTTGATGTTATTATATCTCCAATACGTCAACGTCCAGACACACTGAATTGAATCCTGTGATACAATTTCTTTCATTCTGTCAGTAACTCTCGGATCTTTACAGCACAAACTTTCCCTTCTTACTGATGACATAAGCTGGCAACATCCACACTGACACCTGTTATTCAGGATATCAAGATACATGACTGAAACGAGCAATTGCACCAGAGACTATATACCACTGTAGTTAATGAAGTCTCGACGAGCGGCTAACGCTGAGCAAGCTAGGCTGATCATACTCAAATGACCCATCATATGAATTAAGCTGCAAGGGGTTCCATTGATGTGGGATCGAGCGCAACAACACCTGAACCGCTGCCGCATTTGAACGTTAATTTTGTAAGTAAGTGCAAAAATGATGCTTACATTCGACATCCGAGTAATCGGACTTAGTTTCAATATCAATTATGGCGAATCCGATACAATGGAAACCTCGGCCATAACTGACTAGAATAAAAACCGCGAGAACACGAACAGCCGCTGCGACCGGTGGCGAGAAGAGGTGTCATGTACTTGACGTCACAATGCACATTCTGCTTCTTCTGTAAACATACCAATATTGGGACTTTGAGTCAAAATTACGGCAATTTCCGATTGAGTTGAAACCACTGAGCTATATAAACACGGAAAGTCGGTAATTTCGGTATGAAAAAAAATTCTGAACATGATTTCGCAAAGTTGTCTACGACGATGCAGTTACTATAAATAGAAATAGTAAATAGCTGTTATACCATAGAATTTTCGGTGGGGCAATGCCCTGCCCCAGTTGCAATATAGGACGAGCCGCCACGGAAAATAATAATAATACACGAATGAATCAATCAATCACTCACGTGTCAGTGAGCCTATTCGGTGCTGCAGATGACTGTATCCGCTTTGCAGTGACATGCGATCAGGGAAGGCAAGTGAGACAGTGACTCACTTACTCTCAGGATAAGTAAAAGAAGAATAGGTAAACCTAAAGTTAAAGTTCTCCACCCAAAGTTACGCAATTTGGATGTTTTTAGTCCAAAAATACAAGGCTAGATAAATTTATTGATTTGAACGTTTTTTTAACTATAATAATTAAAGATGCCCTGTCAAGGTGCGATGCTTGACATGCCATAAATTGATGCTGATGCGTCGGCTAAACGTATTAAACCACTGAGCTATATAAACACTGAGACTGAGCAATAGGAGCCGATCATCCATGGTTATCAGCTAGTATATCGCAAATGACCCGTGGAAACTGACATTGGTTTACTGCTGAGGTTGTTCACCGACAATCTTGCGTCTACTGCAGTAATATTTTCGTGGGGTATATTGCATAGAGCATAGTCGTTCGTTTTCTTGTAGCAATTATCTGACTGGAGATGCATTGTATGCTAGAATTCTATCGAAATTACTTGTGTAAGTTGTATTAGAGCATAGACGCGTTCTGGAGTCTCCAGATACGATCATAATCGTCGCAATAGCCAACAGTGGTTGGAAATGGCGAATTGCTTTACCTTTTATCGAGTAAATTGGTAGTGTGAGGGCGGCTCCCCTTACGATAAACCTGCCGATCTTATAAAATCAGTGTGGCTGGTAAGTCGCATAACCTATAAACGTGTTGGTCGTAGCTCGTAGGAACATAGCACAACTTTATATCCCAGAACGGCCAGAAGCGATTGCACGCATTAAGCCTCATAACTTGATAAATGACCTTTTTCTGAGTTCATAAAATAATATTCTAGCTCTCTAAACACGATTGAATCGTATTTTATTTGCCAAGGCTAAATTACAATAGATGTTGTTTTTTTCATTTCTAGTTACCTTCCATGATATGATGGCATCTGTACATTTTCAGTTCATGTATTTTCGGTAGTTCATCCTTCTTTTAGTGGGTGGATATATTTGTTCCGTTGTTAGTTTTGATTGTAACGACTTAGCCTATGCTAGTAACATGCTTCTGCATGGCATCGGTGGTTCATTCAGATTTGATGACACTGGTGTATCAAACCTCCAGTCAATGCTGTATCAATCTAATTCAACTGCATTTTTTCATGTATAATTTTGNTTTGCACGGCAATCACCATTGAGGCCATATGTTGGTCGTCTCCGACTATAGATGTATCTATGCATGTAGGGCTATGTACCAAGGCATGTGTGACCATGTGCAGGTGCAATGAGTAGATCCCTCTAGGGCTCTAGCTAGATTGGAAACAGTGTTTGTTGTCGGCAATGAATTGCATGTGACTGAAATGTTTCTTGCACTGAATAACTATGTAATTAAACAAGTGGCCATCAATTCCACTATACAGTCCCAGTTAGCGTTTGGTTCACGAGACACCAATTTAGTACTTGCATCTGGTCTATAGGTAGGCCTATGTCAGCGATTATAGTTTGTCTGGCTGCTGTTGAAGATTAAATAGCGCAATTCATGTTGCATCCTAAAAAATATTTCTTCCCTTGATGTGCGGGCAATTGATACCGATTTGTGATCAGAATTTTGCAACCAATCAATATTTATGAAAAAATCAAGATTATATTGATACTTCATGTTAACCATTATGATTTCATATTGTTTGTACACATCTGTATAGTAATCCTTATGGCGTCTAACGTAGGAAAAATCGTCATTCGCGGACTGAAGACTTCAGCCATCCGTCAAGATCTAGTGCGAACTCCCATCCCGGTCTTTGGTGTTGCGGGCACATACGCCCATGCGTTATATTCGGCGGCTTCCAAAGCCAAAGCAAAGGCTGATGTTGCCAAAGACCTGACCACGTTGGAAGGTATCTTGAAAAACCAAAAGGTGGCAGATTACATGCACGACCCGTTTGTGGAAACATCACAAAAGCTGAGTTTGCTGAAAGAAGTCGCTACCAAGGTGAAAATGACTCCGACTGTAGTAAACTTCTTTGGTGTAATGGCTGATAACAAAAGATTGAATCTCGTCGGTGAAACTGCGGCTGTGTATTCGCGAATTATGAGTGCCGAACGCGGTGAAGTCCCAGCAACAGTGTTTACTGCAGCTCCGATGGATGACAAGCAGAGAAAGAGTCTGGAACAAGCTTTGTCGAAGTTCTTGAAGAAAGGCGAAAAGATGAACTTGACTGTGAAAGTTGATCCGAAAATCTTGGGCGGCATTATTGTCGATATCGGGGACGAGTATACAGAAATGAAGTATATTGACATGTCCACCGCTAGCAAGGTTACCTTATACACGAATTTGATCCGACAAAATGTCTAAGTAGGAAATTTTTTCCGATAATGTGTCACGCTATACTTCTGTTAGAATCAGATATGTTCTCTGAAGTAAAAGTTGTAATGGAAAAATAAATTAGGAGTTTTCGGTCCAATTTGCATATAGCTCTCCGAGGGATGGTTAGAAATTTGCGAGTTGATCAGTGTCAGTGCTATGGATGTCTCAAGTTAAGCTTAGCGAAACTGATGTAGGTCTTCCTGAGTGACCTGAGTATCACTCATTATGTCATGAAAAGTTCAAATTCCCTTTGCCGTATTCAGTCGCAGAAACCGTATTAACCCAGGATGCAGCCATCCGATTGCAGAGAAATTGAATTAGGGTTTGTCATAGAAAAAATTCGCCGAATTCCAACCAGTAGAAGCAAAGTTATTAGAGTTCAAAATTTTGGACTTGAAAAAAATAGTACGGTATTTACGGTGGCAAATTCTTTATTTAATATTTATTGTAGGTCTACCCATAGTAAATGAAATTTTGAACATCAATAATTTAGCTACTACGGGTTGGAAGTGAGCTAAATTTGGTGTGCATTGGTGTTTTTNGACAACCTTACAATTTCATTGGGTTGCCAGTAAAGTTTGAAATATTTTATATTAATTTTTAATAAATGAATCCATAACATTTTTCTTTATATAGTAGTGATTCCACTGGTTGGAATTGAGCCAAAATTAGTGTGCAATATTTTTAGGCAACCTAACAATTTTATCAAGTAGCCAGTAAGATTTGAAAAAAATCTTGTTTTTCAACAGTCCTAATGTTCGAATGTGATTAGCTCAGTAGTTGAAGAACTGGCAAGGGCTACGATTAACTGCTAAATGTATGCGACCCACCCACCGAATCTACTTGAAAACAAGTAGTTTTGACCTGTTTTGCAAATGCTACTTCTACTTATCATTGAGTAGTAAAGTATGTTGTTACTTCTACTTCAGTATCAAAACTGACTATCCTTACCTTTTCCCTTTCGTGGACCAATTCAAAGAGACAAAAAGGATGGAGACGGCTGAGCTGCTCTAAACATTCAAAACAAAATCCATATCACCTGCATGACAATAGGGCTGGACGGTATCGAGTAACCGAGTGATTTGATTCTGAATAGAGTATCAGGTTTTGAGTGCAGTATCGCTCGTTATGTCGTAATTTAATGCAAAAAAGCTCACATGTCCCTTTTCTGCGACCACAAAGAATATAATGCCAGTTCTATGTCACATTAAGAGTAATTTGATATTTTTCAACAATAACCTCCCTATTTTATTGCACTTTGTAACGATGCTGTGGGTTGATCAAGACCTCAGAAATATGCCATTTCTACCAATTGGCATAGATTTGTACTAGATGTCTCGTACGCTGCAATCCGATTTCACGGCTTCGACAGTGAAAAATATTATCAAAACTATACTCGTTGATAAATTAACTCATAGTGGCAAGAAGCGTATCTTTTCAATACTCTAAAATTTTTGTCTCTCACTACTGGACTCAAATCACTAGAATAACACTCTATTCAGATCCGAGCACTCGAATCATTGTGTTCAGCTCTACATGACAAAATTGAAACGATATAATTTGCCTGAAGAAATTGTCGTTTTGATGTAAAGGCACAGTGTGATGTGGCAACGTTGAAATGACATAAGTTAGACATGTGGGCTACTGTCATGGACATGACGAATACGGCATCACAGTTTCCACAATAAAAAATCGGTAAGAGAAGGTGGATAAAGAAATATATTTTGCATTCAACAATTTTCAAACTTGTAGAGCAGTGGTTCCCAACCTTTTCACGGTCGTGTTACAATTTCCGGTTCGAAAATGATCAGTGACAGTAACCCAGACTTATGGCCTATTGTGGAGTTGTTTACTAAAGCAATAAGGCCGATTTACTCATGGCCTATTTGAGAAGCTCAGAAATATAGCAAACGTTCCCAGATTGAAAATCATTGTAATTGTCATGTAATTAACACTGTAATTGTCATGTAATTCACTAAAACTATGCTTGCGGATTCAATAGCCAGCAAGATATGAAATGATTGCACTGCGTAAATATCGAAAAAAACGTGTGAATCAGTTTACTTTACAAGGTCAAAGTACTTTGCTGCTGGGTAATTCCATGTCTGATCAACCAAAAAATGGATTTCGTCACCACAGTGTCAGATTTTGCTGAAATTTGGCTCAAAACATCATGAAGTATAGCTCACTAAATCGCAATTTATTTGAAANGAATTACTTNAGTAGTTTNNAAGTTATCGCATGATGAAAAACANGCTTTTCATGCCCATTCAACCGTGAAATTGAAGGGCTGTTTTTAAGTATATTTGGAATTGTCTTTAAATGAGCTACTTTGACCTTAGAATGTTGTTCACTTTGTTATGTTGTATAAATTGATCTATTCTATCATTCAAGTGCGAAATTAATGATTTTTGGTGCACGGCCCAGAATTTAGCTCAAGTTNAAAGACGGTGCCTCTGGAAATCACTCAAGCATGACNATATTTCCGGAGTCTCCCTCTCATTTCTGTCTACTTNAAANAAGTTATGAAGGGTGGCAAATGAAAGCTGTTGTNACATAGATTCCTTAGANAATAAGTTTTTATGTAATATTTACTTACAAAGTTTTGAAAACAGGGTATATTTCAGGTCATNAAAATGTAGTGATTTTCCTAAAAATGATGTTTGATATTCTAGTTGCTGTGTTACCTTGAGACAAACTCCAGCATGTTACTCATTTTCTAGATATTCATTTTTTTAACAGCTTTCATATGACACCATTTACAAAAATTTTGTAGCAGGCAGAAATGAGAGACCCCTGAAATATTGTTGTTAAGCTTCAGTGATTTCTGGGGTTAATGAGTGACATTTTGGGATGTCAACCAAAAATTAGTAATTTCTGTCCTGCATGATAGAATAGATCAATTTATACAACATAACAAATAGAACAACTCTCTAATTGTCAAAATAGCTTATTTACAGAAAATTTCAAATCAGCCTAAATTTGAATTGAATTTCGCGGTTGGATGAGCATAAAAAGCTTGTTTTTATCATGCAATAACTTGAAAACTACTTATGTAATGTAATTCATTTAAAATAAATTGATATTTACTCAAATGTACTTCAGCAAAATCTGAAACTTGAGAGATACCCAATCTCTCTTTTGATTAATCTCAAATTGAATTACCCCATGGATTCAGAAGTATTTATGTAAAGTTAATTTAGAGGTAGGCCTACTATCTGTCAAATATTAGTTAGCAAAACATGTCAGCCATGTTCCTCTCCAAACAAGCTTTCATATGACATGTTACTTTCCAATTTTCGTGTAGACAGAATTACGCCAGATATAATTCAAGTTCATGTTACGCATGAACGATTTTGAAAAGTGTCAGTTTATGAGGTGGGTTTTAACCCCTGACCCCATTTGATTAAGTGACAATTTTCCCTTCAATAGCAAGAGTTTCTTCTATTCTATCATTAGACACCATAATCCACTCTCAAGTACTTGACTATGTTGTTTTATAAACGTTACTGTAACAGGTAATGTAAAAGTAATTAAATTTCATGGTTTGGTGAGCACAAAATTGTCATTTTTAAAAATGCGATAGCTTTGTGATAGGTGGACCAATTTTGACAAAATTAAGTTTGCTGCAGTCANAATTGGTTACCTGATTTACCCCTCCATTTTCATTGCAATCTGAGACCTAGTGGTGACCAGTGCGGTTGATTTGACATGGACTTACTCTGCTGTAAAAAATGAACTGTAAAGATCTAGAAGCAATAAATTATCGAAATATTGCTTACACAAAATATGATATCAGGATTGTGAATAGCAATAGCCAAGAGCGCAACAAATTTGACCAATACAATTGAAACTACCGTACTGTAGTTTATCAATATAATTATAGTCAATTTAAATCATACAAATGCTCAAACTACGAAAAATGGAGCTCATTTTGGCAACTTTTTACATTAAGAAAAGAAAACATGTCACAAGGCTAGTATTTTATTTCTCATTTTTCTTTCTGTCTTTCAGGACTTTGGAAATTCCTAGAACAACGCAGCATAAAAATATGATTCCTGATCCGACCAAGCTGAGAGTAGAAGGAATATCTTTTAGGATCAATATCTGAAATTGAAATAGATTTTGAGGCTCATATAAGGCGTTTTTGTGGCATTGGTGAGACACACTGGTCCAAGTCTCGGCAGTAACACATTTAGAAGTGTTGAAGGTTTATCTGGGCTCAGGGTTGTAACCAAGTCACAAGTCTATTTTATTTTTATAGTTTTGTCTCGAGTCTTGTCGAGTACTTTTCAACTCGTCAGGGAGCAAAGGATCGAGTCCAAGTATAAGTCATATTGTCAATGACCATTGTAGTCAAAAAACACCATGAATACCACAGTCATCGCGACTTGAATCAATGTGCTAAGACTCGAGTTCAAGTCAAGTCAATACATAAAGTGACTCAAGTCAAATTGTCAACAAAACATTGAGATTCAAGTTCAGTCGAGACTCGAGTCATTACAACCATGACTGGGCTCCTCCTCTGTTAAATCGCTGTTCTTACAGATCTTTACAAAAGGGAAAAATGAAATGAGCAAGAAAAAGTATCTATAAAATAATAGACAGTGGAAATATTAAGCTGTGGTAAGACTTGTACGACGTACGAACTACTGGATTTCTAAATTGCGCAACTAGACATAGAGCTAGAGCTACAACAGGGGTTCTCAACCTAGGGGGCCGCGACCCTCATCGGGTCGTTTGCCAATTTTCTAGGGTCGCGAAGAAGAAAATTAAACACAAATGATTGTTACGAGAATACAAATGCAGCTGATTTCTGAGCTGCGCACGTGCGCAGTGCTGACACGGTCTCTGCGCACAGGAAATCGCAGCTGCACACAAAAAATCCGAAGTCATGACTTTTTTTTAGTCGTTACGTAGTATTGTCCAAGGGGCCGTGCAGTGAGTCAGTGAGTGCGCGCGTGCGTGAAAAATTAGAGGGACATTGGACAGTAGTCCACAATCTAAAATATACATCATCCTCGTATTGAATACCACATCTACACACTATAATGAGATATGATATTATTTTAGGCCTGCACCATCGAGATGCTTTGGCGACGGAGATGCGATACGTCCTTTTAGTAAGGCCATCTAGTCTGCAATACAATAGAAATTTCTTGCCTGCAATAAGTATGCAAATATGACTTGCATCGATCTGGCAACACCAACAGTAGCAGCCCGTTCAAACCGTAGACCCAATATCATTGCGTATTGGCCGACGATGCCGATTACACCAAGTGAAAAAAAGTACAACAGATCTTCATAGCAAGGATATACAATTTCTTCTGAAACGGCCATTATCACAAAAGAAGTAGCACACCCCAAAACAGAGAAGTACAATATATTTATGACAGCGTCCGTTTTTCCGAGTTTTCTTATCAACACCATAGTTATAGCCTGGCATACCGCTCCTACTACACCATACAGCAGTCCCAGACCGTCAACGCTGTCATAGGTGTTACTAGGGAAGATAAATGTGGGTCGCGCAATAAGGACAACTCCAGATAAAGAAGCAATACCCAAAATCACCTCTAAAATTGTCAAAGTTTCGTTCAGGCCAATTCTAGCAAATATTGGCACCAATATTGTCGAAGTGTACGAAATGGTAACGGCATCGCCGACATCCATTCTTTTAATAGATAAATAAAGAGTAAGTATGGCTGAGGATCCGAAAATCCCACGCATCCATAAAGTCCTTCGAAGGCCACGCGGACCAAGTACGTCTACATCATTTCTTCGGTATGTGACGAATGGAAGTAGTAATAAAATCTGTACACCAAATCTTGATACCGAGAGCATAGTGCCACCAACATCGTCAATGAGTTTCACTGCCACTGAGCCAAACGCAGCAAATAGACACGAAAGTACTGTGAATGCGATCCCGAGACCAGGAAGACGAATTCGCTTTTTTGATGCTGGATGTGGTGATAGCATATCGTCCTTTTGTAAATTCATAATCATATGGTCTTGTTCTTCCAAACTCTGTGCAAACATTGCAATACGTAGGCTATAATATTGACAGAAGATTGTTCTTTATTATATTGGATAGCCCACTAATTGATAGAATAGATTACTGTACTGGTTCACATTTATATGAAATCGAGCTGAATAGAAGAGCATTGATTATATATTTCATTAAAATGTTATACATCACTGGCCATAAGCGTTAGGAACAAGTCATAACGAATCATTGCACATTTTGACCGAGTCCAGTCAAGATATTTTGAAATACAAGATATGATTCAAGCCATTGAATAATTTTGAAAGGAGTCCGCACAGCTACAAAAGTTACTGACCCATGGTCAAACATATTAAATAGTGCAGAGGAGTGAATTGGAGAAACACTGAAGGAGATATACATAGGAAACCAAGTGGAACTGCTGCATTCAAGAAAAGTATATGCATGGATAAATTATATATCGCAGGCCAACCGAATAAATGGATTTGCTAACCGTAGTAAATATTTCCAAATGATGCACGGATTCTAGATATAGTTCATAGTTAGAAAATATTCTTCTATACACATTACTTTTTTCTCGAATCAGAACCCTTGACTCTACAATACAGTTTTGTCAAACAAGGCACGCCCTTTACCTCTTCCCTTCTACTTTATCTTCTAATAGAAGGGTCTTCCTTACAAAGCAACATCCCGCACGCTGTCACGCACCCACCTTTTTAAAAAATAGAACTGTCCGAAGAACTGATCCGCATAAAGTAAGGCTTAAGAATCAACTTCTTAACCTTACTTTGATTCCATCGTCTATATCCGCAATTTGCCTCANACAGTAGTAGGTAGCTACCGTCGCTTGGCTACTATGAAAAGCTTGNGATTAACACAAGCGCACGTTTACGTTTTTTCCCAATTTGATGTGTACACTGATTACGACCATTTCTGGNAAATTTCGTCACTTCGAGTGGGAACGAGTGAGAATGAATGGAATGCATTCTTCATGTGTTTCAACTTAAGAAAGGCCTCCGATACTGTTTGGATAAGCATCCCTTATTAATGAAAAAGAAATGACGCTGATTAGCTGGAATATAGTCAACTTCCCTGAAATAGCCTTGATAAACGATGGTGATATATAACTGACAAGCAAGTAAAATACAGGAAATATATTTCCCAAATGAGAGTCAATATCTGGAATTATCGTTTGTAGCGCCAATATAGATTTCACGGAATCAGAACAGATCTTGTGGCTGTTTTCTTCACAATGCATTATGATATTTGCATTTCAAAACTATTATTCTGCTATAATATAATATACACGTCTTTGCAAAGATTCAAATCATGCGAATAAATACCATGTAAATGTACGAGAAAAACTTTGCATCATGCTAAACTGCACCAGGTTTGTAGGTTACTTATGGCACAGTAATAAAATGATGTGTAGGACATATTATCCTATCGGTCACAGTGAGCGCAATGCAAACTTGGGCAGCAACATTCACAGCAGCTAAAACAACTTCCAATGCTTGATGAACTGACATGGCCTAACAACATACAATTTATCAATATAATTACATAGGCATACGATAGTGGTACAATGTACATTAGGGTTATTCAAAAATAACTCTTCTCAAATTTCTCTTTGATTAGGTTGCTTAAAAAATGCTGCATATCAAATTTGGGTGATTTCCAAATTTTACTACGTCTACTTCATGAAATTGTCACTTCCGCCTGTCCAAAAACGATGCATTTCAAATTGGGCTCAATTCCAAATCGCAGAAGTGAAGTTATTGGAATAGCTAAATGATGGAATTCGCCACAGTAAATACTATTCTTTTAAATAGAAAATTTTCTAATCCAATAACTCTGAACTTGAGCCAAATTTGTTATACATCGTTTTTGTAGACAATGTGACATTCATGGGAAGCCATGAAAACTTGTAATAAAATAACAACTATAAAAAAAATTATTTTTTAGATAGATCCAATTTTTTTACTCCTATAGCTCCGCTCCTACAGGTTGAAAGGGAGCCAAACTATTTGTTTTTGGACAACCTATCCATTTATCAATTAGCCAGTGAAATTTGAAAAAAGGTGATTTTTGAACAACGCTATCGCGCATTTAGTTTTTAGTGAATAAATAAACAATATGAATATATTTTTTCGTGTAATCCTGTGCATTCCACTGAGGTCATGGATGCGCAATAAGTCAAGTATCTGATAAAGGAAGAACAGTATTGCTGATGGACAATGGCGATTGTTTATGATATTTTCTTATGGTCCTTTATTGAGACAATCATTTTGCAGCAGAATTTCGTCTTCTGTCTTTTATAACTCTCCTTGTTCCCAGTATGACACAACAAACAAATATGATTCCCGAACCGATCAAGCTCATGACAGACGGAATGTGTCCCAGGATTAAGACCTGGAATGGAAAATGCGTTTACATAAAGTGATCCTATTACTGAGGCCTGAGGGAATTCCTACAAAAGAGAGATAAAGAGACGCTTAGGAGTACAGAACATCATAACATATTTGAATAAAATATTCATATTTATTCCCGAAGCTTTTCGGCTGACCCTCGTCAGGGGATATCACCATGTCAACGCTTCAGTTCTCTCGTTTTCCTAACTTTGTATATTTTCTGTGTGACGTCATAATTAGTGATATATATTGTTGTTGAACATAGTTATTCGAATCCTCGCAATATTGCTGACGATATCCCCTGACGGGGGTCAGCCGAAAAGCTTCGGGAATAAATATGAATATTCTATTCAAAAGAGAGATACAAAAACATGCTATTATCATCCCATATCAGTCCAACCAGTGGTCAGTAACGAAGTACTTCTACTTTTTCAGAGTAGTCCTACTTGTGCTACTCACTCAACTGATTATGTTTTCAACTACTTCCTCTTTTCCTTGAACCAGGGTTGTAATGACTCGACTCGAGTCACCATTTTCTGATGACTCGAGCCATTTTCTCAAATTACGGAAATGACTCGACTCAAGTCAGGGTAAAAGTGAGAAAAATGAGTGTATTATAAATGCGCACAGTTCGATATCACAATAAAAAAGCTATAAAAATTGGTTTAAAAATTAATTTAACTGGAAACTGAGCAATCAACGCAATGACTTGGACTCGAGTCATAAGACCATGCAATGACTTGGACTCGAGTCATGAGACCATGACTCGGACTCGACCCTCTGCTTGCTTCCTTGGACTCGAACTTGACTCGGTGGTGAATTGAAAATGACCGGACTTGACTCGAGTCAAATCTACAAAACTGAGATTGACTTGTGACTCGGAGCCTTTTGACTTGGTTACAACCAGAGGTGGTCAAAGTAGTCACCGTCGCTACTCAAGTAGAAGTAGAAGCAATGCCGGAATTTCTACTCAAGTAGAAGTAGGAGTGGTGGTCCACAAGTAAGTGAGTAAGTAGGTATTCTACGCTTATTTGTGCCTACAAAACTGAAAACTATCAAGTAGAAGTAGAAGTAGTCTGAAATCATAACTAGGCTACTTAAAAACTAGTCTGAGTAAGAAAAATCTACTTCAAGTACTTTAAAAAGTAGAAGTACTTCGTTACTGACCACCTCTGGTTACAAACCTGCCTTGAACAGATGTTAGGCAAAATTACATCTTAGGCTACATTTTACATTTTAAAAAATTTTGACACATCTCGGAAATTGCTACTTCTACTTGAGAAGTAATTAACACGTCGACTTGAGCAGCAATACTGACAACTTTGACCACATATGATTTCGAGACAAACCATCAAGAGGGAAACGTAGGTCAATACTCATAACTAGCAATTTCATTATGTTCTTGACTTGATTACAAAATAATACTATACACCGGTACATTGTAATAATATATTCATTATTTAAATGTATTAACACCCGAAGCTTTGAGGGTTTCGGTGACAACCCCTGGAGAGTGCCAGCTTCAAAAGGGTAGGGTTTTGATATATTTACATCATGAATATATTACTAAAATGCATATTTAAGATATGTAGGCTACCCCAGCCAGGAAGCCTCATCAAATAATGATACATACCGTACCTGCATAATGTAAGCGATTATCACTTGTATTGACCTGGCGACTCCGACCGTCGCTGCCCGTTCATATCGCAGTCCCAGTATCAGGAAAAATTGTCCCACAATTCCAAGCACGCCGAGAGAGAAAAAGAACAGTAAATCTCCAGCGCATGGGTATGAAACGCCTTCCGAAAATGCAATGATCGGGAAGCAAATGACGCATCCAAACACAGAAAAATAGATTATATTCACGGCAGCATCGGTTTTACCAAGTTTTCTAATTGTGAGCATGCTCAGCGCTTGGCATAGAGCGCCTACCAGACCGATGAGCACTCCGACGGGATTAACAGTCTTGTAACTCGATCCACGGAATATAAAAGCGGGTCTTGCGATCAGCACTACTCCGAACATTGAGGCGAAACATAGAGCTATTTCCACAACAGTCAATTTCTCTTTCAGAAATATTCTCGCCAATAACGGTAGCATTATTGTCGATGTAAAAGCTATCGTGACTGCGTCTCCAACATCCATCATTTTAATGGACAAGTAAAGAGTCGATACGCACAGAGATCCGAAAAGTCCGCGTAACCACAAAATTTTCCGCAAACCATCAGGTCCCAAGATGTCGACGTCGTTTCTACGATAGGTCACAATCGGCAAGAGAATCAATATCTGAACGCCAAATCTTGATAGAGAAAGTGTGTAAACGCCAACGTCCTCGATCAGCTTCACAGCAATCGAGCTGAGAGAGAAGAAAAAACACGCGAGCATCGTAAACGCAATTCCGAGACCAGGAACACGCTTCGTTTTCACGTCCGTCACAGAGATGTCAACTTCACTCACATCCATAGCTTGATTCTCAATTATAAGAAGCCTGACAGTAATCAAAATATTTCAATCCTCATCCAATCTTTTCTTGCTTGGATCAATTCCGAAATAGCGGTAATGTTGCGATAGTTAATAGCTCTGAATATTCAATAATCCTGTGAAGGTTCACTCGCCACGTAAGGGCACGAAATATGAATATCAAATTCGTATCATAGATGCGCGGTGATCCGTTTTCACCTCGGCATGTGGATGCAGTAAAGAACTTTGAACCATAAATTGATATTCCTCAGATTTGATTTCGTTTGTTGCATGACGTCTTACCAAGCTTTCTTTCCATGAGATCCATACAAACACTTTGCATTTCTGTTACATACAACCAATAATATTGGAGTCATAATCTAAAATCTAGGTTAGTGTTTAAGGTTGATCTGTGAAATCGAATATGCATGGATGAATGCTTCTGCACTTGGGCTCTTTAAAATTATTTCAATGCCAGAAGCGGTAAAATTAGCACAATCGATCGTGCATCAACGCTCCTTCAACTAGCATTGAATGCAGACCGACAATGAAATTGCTTTTAATGGATGAATCAAATCGGTACCGGTGATAAAAGTCAAGGTTTATTTTGACAAAGATTACAACCGACACCTGAAATATTTCAAAACTGTAAACATTAATTTGATAAGTAGTCTATGATGATTGGAATGGTGATGCTTTCGGCTATCTAGATAATGACAAGACAAACTCACAAAAAAGATGGGTCATTAGCCTAGTCAGGTTACGTTACCGGTATTTGTGAAGATGCATCCTGCAGCTTCGAAAGTTCAAATATCTCAAGTG
>ATSW01014111.1:0-17026 GCA_000444245.1 Botryllus schlosseri | reverse complement strand
GGTCTTGGCCGTCTGAGTCTCCAGTTATATGATTTGAGTCGAGTCATTTACGTATTTTTATATACTGACTCGATTCAAGTCGAGTCAACACAACCTTGCAGGTGACAAAATAGTTACTTATATGTAACAGTTACCCACGCATATCGCAGATCTTTGTATATATATGGTCATGAAGTAGAATATCTCGTAACAGATTTATTTGACTTGAAATTTCCCTTAGCATTACGCATAATTTATTGTCACTCGATTTCTTAAATTTAGTGTTGGAGGCCCCTACTGAAAATGATAAATACGCGTAATTTACAGAATTGAGCCTAACCATATATTCGCTCGCAGCGAGATCGTCGGCGATGAAACATTTGCACAAAATGATAGAATCATGTTCACCGAAACCTTCGATTTTGCTATGTCTAAGCGCCGAATATTGTAGCGTAGGCTACCGCTCCATTATTACCGCAATTAGCCTCGCTAATCACTGATTATGTTGGGTATTTCGTGATGTTACGAACCTATGTGTGCAGTCGTCTTTTAGTCTCCGTCGGACGAGCATCGTCGTGTTTTAGTTGTTTTAATAAAAAGGTAATGCTGACGTGTCTACTTTGTCTTACCGAGCCGCGGACCTAGAAGAACGCGCGCCCACGACAGAGCACGCTATATTTTGGTGACCCCGACGTGATTTCGCTAGCCTTCCTAGCCGACGTGATATCGCCAGCTGACTCAAAGCCAACGTGCACTAGCCGACTCGCATCCTTTGCTACGCTGTATTTGAAATGTCTTCTCGACGACGACAACAATCGAGGGAAGATATTGCCAGCTCGGCCAATTTCACTGGTGCCCCGAGGATGCCGCCACCGGTGGTACATTTCTGGTCCCATTCGCCAGAGTCGTGGTTTGTTTCTGTCGAAGCCGGATTTTCCAGCTATGGTGTTGCTGACTCTGCGTCGAAGTATTTTCATGTTCTGAGATGTTTGGACGGCAACCAGCTAAAATCGATACGTTTAAAGCTACCTGGCCCAGAAGACGACGACTGCTACGAAGTATTGCGTGATCTTCTGATGCGTGAGTACGCCTTTCCCTTACGAGACCGTGTTAAGGAACTTTATAGTGATCGCTGTAGAGATTTAAAACCCTCTGAACTTCTGAAAAAATTGCGAAATGCAATGGGGGCTCTATCAAACACACCAAGCTCTGATTGTTATTTGAAAGAGTTCCTTCATCATTTGCCAGATTATATTGCTGGGATATTGTCGTCACATGTAGACGATACCGTGGAACAACTTGCTATACGAGCTGATAGTATATACACTCGCGCTTCTCCTCGTGTGGTTTCAAATCATTACAGTTATCCTCAGACTAATCAATTGGATGAATTGCACCGAACTGTCCAATCGATAGCTCGAGAGGTCAGGGAGTTGAAGGCGATACCTTCGGCACGACATTTACCTGCATCGGGCGGACAAAGCTCGCACAATTTCAATCTCAGTTCTGTTCCTCGCCATGAACCTTTTCGGACGCAGTCACACCGTTCTGAGACACGTGGTGAGGTAACTCGATTTGCTCATCTGCGTGGTACGAATCAATTATGCTTTTATCATGATAAATTCGGTGATCGAGCTCGAAATTGCCGTCCACCCTGTTCCTACTCCTCAAATCGCCCTTTTTTAGACGGAGGCCTTGTGAGGGATCGCAACAATTTTCAACAGTGAATGCCAACTTCGAATGTCAGAACCCTTTATTGCATGTGCGAGATTCGATTTCAGAGCAGATTTTCCTGGTCGATACAGGAGCATCCGTTTCTGTTCTACCGACTTCAAGTAACGTTTTCAAGAATAAACCAGGATCAAATCTGTACGCTACGAATGGATCGAAAATTGCGACGTTTGGAACGAGATATTTACGGATCGAGTTCTCCGATAGACACAAGAATGGATTTCGATTCTATATCGCCGATACACACATTGCCATATTGGGGGCTGATTTTATTGAGCGATTTTCTCTCGTCGTTGATTTGAGGAGCAAATGTCTGATTGATACTGGAGGTTTCATTCCTGGCTCGAAGTCTAATCCAGTAGTTCGCGGGTTGAACTTTATAGCGCCTGATCACAATAGGCCATATGTAGATCTTTTGTCGAGCTTCAACGACATTACCATCCCACGGAATGCAGCAGCACGAGCTAATCACGGTACTGTATATCGAATTATTACTAATGGGTGTCCCACTCGACCTCGCTGTCGCCTAGTGCCGCCCCATTTGAAACAGAAGGTGAAGAATCGATGGCAAGAGATGTTGGCAGCATTAAAGGAATTGTTCTCAAGGTTTCGTAAGTTCGGACTGGTCATAAATGTCGATAATTGCAGTTTCGGTAAGGAAGAAATCGAATTTTTAGGTCACCTTGTTAATGCAAGGAGAATTAGTCCCTTGCCATCAAAGGTTGAAGTAATCTCTAACTATCCTCGTCCCGAAAATGTAAAACAACTACGTTCATTCCTTGGACTAGTCTGCTTTTACCACCGTTTTGTCAAAAACTGTGCCGAGATTTTGAAGCCACTGTATGACGTGGCCAATCCAGCATCGAATAAGCGTGATCGTATTACATGGACAGATAGTGCTAACACAGCTTTTGAACGCATCAAGACCGAACTGTCCGATAATGTCATATTATACCACCCGATTCACGATGTGCTGAACTGTCACTTGTGGTAGACGTTAGTCAAGTCGGAATC
The DNA here is from genome assembly GCA_000444245.1 of Botryllus schlosseri. Classification (NCBI taxonomy): domain Eukaryota; kingdom Metazoa; phylum Chordata; class Ascidiacea; order Stolidobranchia; family Styelidae; genus Botryllus; species Botryllus schlosseri. The sequence goes on along the minus strand of ATSW01014111.1, from coordinate 14,302 downwards.
GGAGCTGTTTTGCAGCAGAAATGTGATGATTCGTGGTCCCCCTTAGCATTCTTCTCGAAAACCTTGAATCCGACACAGCGCAAGTACTCCGCATTTGATCGCGAGCTTTTAGCGGCTTATTCAGCAATAAAGCATTTTCATGTCCAGCTAAAGGGTAGGAAATTTCAACTGATTACCGATAATGACGGACTTGTAAAATCGTTAAGGAATCCAACCGACAGACTTCTGGATTGTCAAGCAAGACAGTTGGAATTCATCACGGAATATACCGACGACGTCAGACACGTCAAAGGGAATCTGAACAGGGCTGCGGATACTCTCTCCAGACTGAATGTGAATTCGATTTTCGTTGCATCTCGCGGAAGTGCATTTCGAAGAGTTGAACGATCCTATCGTCTTCGACAAGTCGTTACCTGGTAGGGAACGTCCCTACGTTCCTGCGGCGCTTCGAGAGACTGTGATGCACAGTGTGCATGATATTTCGCACGCCGGTATACGCGCGACCACTAAATTAATGGCTGAACGTTAAGTATGGCCCGGCATGGAAAGACATGTGAACTATTTCGTCCGTCATTGTCAGCAGTGTCAACGATAGAAGATTCATAGGCATACTCGAACTGCAATTAAGAATCTTCCCGTCCCTTCCGAACGCTTTCATACGGTTAACATGGACATTTTGTCACTCCCGAATAGTTGCGGCTACTCGTATATTTTGATGTGTGTTGATCGCTATACTCGCTGGCCTGTATGTGTTCCCATGATGGACATTCGTGCCCAAACTGTTATTGATGCGTTCAGTTTTGGCTGGCTGTCAAATTTCGGCTCACCCCGTAAAGTAATAACCGACCGAGGAAGTAAGTTTACCTCGCCAGAATGGACTCAGTATATGCAATTCTTGGGTATTTTCCATATCACAACCTTGGCGTATAAGCCGGTACAAAATTATCTTGTCGAACGCTATAACAGAACTTTGAAAGCCTCCCTCCGCGCATTAGAAAGTCCTCATAATTGGTATCATCATTTAGGCTCAATTGTTTTAGGGCTGCGATGTTCTGTCAAGGAAGATCTCGGTTATTCACCAGCAGAGCTTGTGTATGGCACTTCCCTTCGATTACCCGGTTAATTAGTCAATCCCTCTTCCAGTGGTAATAACGCCAATGATTTCAACTACGTTGGTGAATCGAAACGCTTTTTCTCAGCCGTGGGTGAGATGCCGACTAAATTTCCTTCCAATCAGAAATCTTATCTCCCGAACGATTTAAATAATTGCACGCACGTTTTCTTGCGGGTAGATGGTCATCGTCGATCACTCGATCCGGTTTATTCTGGTCCAAATCAAGTTTTAAAATGCACTCATAAATGTTTCACAATTCAAACGAATAAGGGTCCGTATGACGCCTCAACCGACAGGCTTATACCTGGCAGACTTCCCATTGAGCGTCTCGACGACTTGACACTTCGCGAACAAACTTTGTGTCGGCCAGTGGCCGTATTATTCGTACTCCACAGCATTTGAATGATTTTGTGTTGTCACCAGTATTTAAAATAGATATTTAGTGTGTTACTCGTTCACTTTCCCGTTCTCTAGGGTTATTCATCTGTCCATATGTCTCATTGAGCCTTTCACATTGTAAAGTGCATCTTTATCGCTAAACCAATCATTTTGTCGTTATAGCTTTACCACCACACCCACCTCACTTTCGTTATTCATTATACCGTTAGAATAGTACTCGTATTTGAAACCTAATCTGTAATCATTGCCGTGTTATGCTTGTAGCGTCGTTCATTCGTATATAGTTTAATCGTTGACTGATGTAGTGTCCATTATACCCTAAAGCTTTTACCGACCAGGGGGGCCCTTGTAGCGTACCGCTCCATTATTACCGCAATTAGCCTCGCTGNTCACTGATTATGTTGGGTATTTCTTGATGTTACGAACCTATGTGTGCACTGTGCAGTCGTCTTTTAGTCTCCGTCGGACGAGCATCGTCGTGTTTTAGTTGTTTTAATAAAAAGGTAATGCTCGAACNNGTCNACCCATTTGTCTTACCGAGCCGCGGACCTAGAAGAACGCGCGCCCACGACATAGCNCGCTATAATATTACTGTCCTTGCCAAATGAGCCCATGGTATACAGAGCAGACTAGGACAATGTCTAATTTCACTAAATTAGCGCAAAATGCCAGTAATCTAATTTGTGAAATGTCCCTGCGGTCTAATTGTAATTCTAATCNNATTGATTAAATGTTTNTGTGCTTCAATTTTTGCTCTAATCTAATTTATTGTTTTCATGAAAGTGCCTCCTTGTCTGCAGCATTTTGCAGCNGGAATATCCCTCTCGTGCAGNGTGCCAAGCTGCCATCGCATTACTTGCACCGTCCGTACAATCATATACAGTAGTTACTGTGNCNAATAATAGCCATGCTGGCGTANATATAGTGGCTTGTATACGGTAGTCTGCGAACAACATTATAGTTGCGATCACGTTTTTAAAACTTTACATTAACACAGCGCTTTGCTCACTTGCATGGGCGATGGGCAATGGGCATGGTTACCACAAAAGAAGTAATTTTATTAAAGAAGTAGCGCAGTGGTATAATCCGCGGCTAAACACCAATGGGTTGCGGGTTCGAGTCCGACCGAGGTCGATTTCTGAATTCCTATACTTAAGTGTTGGAGGTTTATCTAGGTTCCTCCTCGCCACCTCATCCGAGTTAGCGGTGTCTTACAAAAAGCCTAGCAGTGGGTCGTGCTATAAGTCGGCAGTTGCGGAATAAAAATATAATCGACCTGGTTTAAATGACTATATACCAAACACCATGAATACCTCAAACCAACCGACCAACTCACAGAAACATAAAAATAACAAGGAATGGGAAATAAAACGGCGAAAACTGGGTTTGTAACTCTGCGTGGAGCAATGAATTTGCTTTCTCAGATATAAATGGAAAACCAATGCGATATTTATCGAAGAATAATTGCCGTAACGAAGCGTAGAAGCTTGAAATGTTACCACGACAGTCTCGTCTGAACTTATGCATATCGTAGAAAAAACGTTGCTAGCTATAGGTGTCAAGTCCAGCAATCCATATTTCGAGGCATTGTCAAATTGCCGACGACGTTGCCGACACATCGTTCAAAATTGCTGCGAATATAGCTAAACCCGAGAAATCTGCTAGAAAAGGTGTGATTTCAATCAAACTGTGAGTATTTACTGTTTCCGCAACTTAGCAGCAATGACAACATCACATGACATCTTTCCGAGCCACAGTTGTCTGATTCAACTGTGTCCAAAAGAGTAACAGCAATGTCAGTAGATCTTTTAACGCATGTTCTTATACACGCTGCCGCGTAGACTACTTAGGCCTGGCATTGGACTAATTCACACTCATTTCATATAGGTAATTATCTGGGTGTATTTTATGAGAGTAGACATATATGCAGAGGAAACGCTGGCATGGCAAACGTGGAAGACGGACCAGCGAAAAAACATCAACTCGACAAAGCTACCTTCTGTAACTAATNGNGCAGCCCCCCGACGTGANATGAAAGGAGAAGGGTTGATTGGTTTGCTGAAATTATCCCGATCATCAAACTTCTTCTCATATCACTGAGAGCTCAATGTGATAATGGCCTCTGTAACNAAAAAGTTAACGTAATTTNATATTTGCTCGCTCTTGCTTTGAAACAGCAGACAGTTCTGTTCTCTATTGGAAGGGTATTNAAGGTGCCCGTATACGACTGGTAAATAGGCTACAGNAGCCTAAATTTAATAGTAGCCCACAAATACATGCTAATAATGTTCTGTGGCCGGCAGCGTCTTTTGCTGTTAAAATGCTGCCCGTTATANAAGGGAAGTTGAGNACCCCTGTGCTACAGTCTGTTATCATCAGCCAATATNGAGAGTCGAATAGGAAGCCTCGAGAAGTTGAACAAATTGACTACCCACCCACCAACACATTCGAGAGAATAGAAACGCATAAACTATAAATTCGTTCGATTTATATCATACAAGAGTGTTGATAAAGGTGAGCACTGCGCNATGTAAGCACTGAACCGTCTAGGAAACAATGATAGGTTACTATCTNATTAATCCGGGGGTCGGCNACCCCCGGCATCCGTGTCATTTGTGACACAGGATATGATTTTTAATGGTACGCCAAATGATTTGACGCACACGACATATTATAACCATGTTTCTGCAAAAAGTGAAGCAATGATGATGAAGTTTCAAAATCTACAAAGCTCGTAGCCGACACAAATTTATTTCGTAAAGCAACATGAAATAGAGTGTATTGGGGCAGATTGCCTAACATCAATACATCCACTAAGCAGTGTATTTACAATGTAATTTTTCNCTTTCAATTTAGAAACATAACTATAATACGCTGCGGAGTANAGTTAATATTTTTGACTCTGCCCGCNAGCGTATTTCTGCTTGTAATTTTTCCTATGGGGAAGAATAATTGCCCATACCTGACCTATAGGCTANATAATAGCAACACTTCGAAACTTTCCTTGGGCTGTCACTCCGGAATCAAGCAATCTGCTACCATATTGAACTCCGGAATGCATAATCATCAATAGAGGTTAAAACANGGGCGGGGCTGCACAAAACAAAGTATTATGCTTCGAGTAGCCTACTACTCACTCTGATGTGATAGCAGTATGAATGATGTGGAAAGTTCAAATATGTANCTTCNATGCTACCGCAAAGAATATCATGCTATTCAGTTATGCACAACTTTAACGATACGCCCGCGCGTAACCGACAGACTTGAACAAACCACCAATCNATAGTTAGTTGACGGTCAACTAACTGNTNCAATTTGTATTGGCTCAGGTCCAGTTCTTGATCTAGTTGTGGGTTTTNAAAAGTGAGTAGTTCCAGTTNTAGTTCCGCAGTAATGAAAAAGAAATAGTTGTGGAAGAACTAACATAAACACATCTCTCTCTTGAGTGATGTTCTTGTGGCCATTGCTAGCTCAGCGAGTCATCACTTTACGTGGGGTCGAAACTCCTCCCATTTCAAACTGGAAAATCCGTATTTTTGGAAGGCAGATTCTATACATAATATTTCACAATTAGCTCATTTGCAACTCAGTGATATGTATTATCAGTTAGTTAGTTAGTTAGTTAGTTAGTTAGTTAGNTANTTAGTTAGTNAGTTAGNNGAAGGTCATTCGTTCTATTTCTAGTTCTATCTAGGGGTTTTAAAAAATGAGTAGTTCTAGTTTCTGTTCTGAATGCCAGTTTTGATGAGTGAGTAGTTGTAGCGCTAGTTCTAGTTAGAATTTGGAATGCTGAGTAGTTCTAGTTATAGTTATAGTTAGAAATTTAAAAAGTGAGCAGTTCTAGTTCTGGTGAGTTTTGCAAATAGAGTACTTTAGTTCAATTCAATTTATTGTTAACAATTTCATCATTTCAATACACCACAAAACTGCGAGTCGTGTTCTATTTACGGATTATTTAAACCCAGTAGTTGTTTGTTTGTTTGTTTTGTGGTATTCATGGTGTTTGTCGACTACTATGGTCATTCACACCAGGCCGATATTCTTCTTATTTTCCGTAACTGCCAACTTTTAGCACGGCCCACCTCTAGGCTTTTGTAAGACACCGCTGACGCGGATGAGGTGGCGAGGAGGAGCCTAGGTAAACCTCCAACACTTAGGTATCGGAATTCGGAAGTCGGTCTCGGACCCAGTAGTTTGTACTAGTCTGGTCACCGCTGCAGTACATCAATGGAAAGGTCATCACAAACACAAATATAAGGATTCGGCTTCCATATATCTTCAATCATATATAAAAAATGGGGAGCAAAGGTCAGTAGCTAGATGCAAATACATTCCGGCCTTAGAGTTCAGCCACCAAAAGTTTACAGCCGGATTCGTTTCGATTTAGAAATCCGGCATTATGCCGTGAGATGTCATTTAACCCGCGTAATCCGAACTCTTAAATTCTAAAGCGCTTTGATGTTGCACTTGAATATAAATAAACGGAACTTAACGGTGACACGAATGGCCTGCGGCACGTTGCGAGACGAAGACCGACAAAATGACAAAGTTCAAAAGGAATTGTGACGGAAAATTATGAAGTATGTCCGATCTTTAGCCTCTGATATCGGAATTGTGTGACCAATTCTGCGTGAGCTTGAAAATCAAGATGTTAACAGGACATTGCTTGTAATAAAAGGTTAGACAGACAATAAAAAGCTCTGCAATGCGAGGATATCACAGTCTTAGAAGCTGTGGGACAATATTGGACTTCGAGGCAGAGCATAAGAGTCCGGACTCGGAGGTTTGGAGTTAGATTGGTAATGAAAATTCAGTGGAGTCGAGATTTTACCTTTAGTATATGAGATTTGAAGTCGTGAATCTTCTCAACACTTTTTCTATAAAGTAGGACAAGATCAGCGGTTTGTAACCCCATGGATTCCCTATATAGAGGTAAAAATACGCATCCAACTCCTACATATGATTTGTGTGGATACGATTGTCCTTATCCACATTGGATGCAGAATTAGGCCTTATTGGTAGTCGAATTATGATTGTTGTGAACTGGTGGCGGTACGTCATGTGCAGGGGCGTACGCGGGGGATGTTTGGGTTTAAAATCGAAACCCTGTCCTTTGAAATGCCGATTCTATCCCCACTATTTATATAATCATTTGTAATTAAGTAATTGGTATCGAACAATACGTTCACACTTTTCAAGGTTAAGCCTCGCATTTCGGAACTGGTATCTGAAAGGGAACATCAGAAGTCAAAAATATGATGTTTTCGTTTTGCGTGAGAATCAGATTTTTATTAGGGTTGCCATATTTTGGAATTGGGAAAGGAGGACACTTTTATGAAATCATGAAAGTTAGTTTAACATGAAAGAAAACAGTTAATTTTGCAATATTTACTACAAATTTTGTTGTGTCGAGAGAAAAGGTCAGCACTTCGCCTCGTCCCCCGAATTACCCATTTTCCACTATACTTATGTGGTGTTGACCAAAAAAATATTTCAAAATAGATGATATTTTTGATTTGACTCCCGCGCAACCCATCGTTTATCTTTTAGGCCAAGATTTAACGTCTTGCGTGGTCTTTTGGGGCATATTAGGCTGAGAAGGAGGAAAAATTGTCAAAAAGAAGGACATGCGCGCGGAGGGAGGACATTTCTTTAAAAAGGAGGACAAATCCTCCTAAAAGAGGACGTATGGTAACCCTATTTTAATGGTCCTGTTCTTTTAACACTATGTGGATGCACAGTTTATTTTGTGCGCCAATAATCTGTAGCAATTTATTAGATGTGTACAGTAGTTAGATGTGTATTAGGGTAGCCTTTTAATGAATTTGAGGTTCCCGGAGGCTTACGGATAAGCGTGAGTGTTCCGAATGTCAACAAAATATTGTGAAATGCAGTATTGAACTGAATAAATGGCCGCGGTTTCGGTATTTTACAACAGACTTAGCGTAATTGCGCGATGCTGTCCAGTTATGTAACATTGGCGGTCACGCTGATGGTCGGTTTTCGCGCCGCGATCGTTGGGTCGCAGGCTCTGGAGATACAATCGCTACATTTTCAAGGACGCCGCCAAACCAGCGAAGGAAAGTGGGTCATTTTCGAGAAAAAAGTGACGCCGAAAATAAGAAAACTCAAGTATGAGAATTTCACTCTCTACGAAACCGCGATATCAAACGAAATATATCTCGGGAAAAAGAGGACATTGGGGCTTGCCAGCGCGTTGCGTGGTGTCAAGACGAAGACATCAAGATTGAAACGCAGTTTGAACAGCGAAATTGGGCAACCCACCGTCGTGTTGCCCGACCGCGTAGTTCAAACGCAGAGTCAGGAAATACGGTGAGATGAGATTGATGTGCATTTCTCACGATTTCACAGAACCATGTAACACAAACCACCGATATAGTTAGTTGGCGATCAATAGTTGCGCATTTTAAAAGTAATGTAAATCACCCCAACGGTCGCCAAAGGTGTTTTCCATAGAAACAAAAATCATATCATGAATTACATGTCGGTGAAGCAATCGAGCACTAGGAAAGTAAGGCAGTTATTCGTTGGGGTAGCTGGCTGAATGTTGTCCAGTATGATGCCGAGAGACCCCCACAAGTTAAATAAATACTCAATGCATAGAAAGGAGAAGGAGTTATTGTAAAGAGCGTCAAACATTCAGTAAACGATCCAACGTCGACTAGTTAACAGAAATATACAATATTTTAATGTTAATACTTACAATGAAAAGTTGTACGTACACCATCAAAGAGGCCAATGCTGATCTAAATGCCCTTGGTTTCGGAAAATATCCTCTTGAGCTCAGAAATTAAAGTATGAAGCGATTGGACAAAAACGATCTGAAACAAATTATGGATCTACAAAGACAAGACATTTCACAAGCAATTTATGCAAAACTGCAGAAGTGTCAACCAAGGCTGTGGAGTCGGTAAATTGTACCACCGACTCAAACTCCGACTCCGACTCCACACATTTTTAAAGGACCGACACCGACTCCGACTCTTGAGTCTTTAAACGTGCCGACTCTGACTCCGGCTCGATCTTCGACTCCTGAGTCTTTAAAACTACCGACTCCGACTTCGACTCCGACTCTAATCCTGACTCCAACAGTATTACCAATTAACGTCGAAAATGATATGCCACAGTGACGATTAAATGAGTATCATATAACCATTAAACATATGAAAACATGATTAACGATGGCATGCAAAATTGTTTCATTTTGGCACAGTTCTCATTATTCACTATGCATGAAAGATTGCCTTACTAAATTACCTTCCTTTTTTCATATTTTATCAGTTTTTATAACATGGACTGGACTCTCTAATAACCTAATATGTATGAATCATTCGAACACGACATACATCCCATCCTGTATAATTAAAATGTGGATAAAACAATAGAAGTGTTGCTCTTGTGTATGAGTCAACAACCAATACAGAGATGCATCTTACTAATTTTCTTATTACACACTGTACTGATTAGTGATTACAAGCACACAAACTCTCACACTACTAATAGACATTGGTAATAAACGATATTTAGGAAGTAGGCCTCGTTAAATAGCATATGTCTATTCTACATGCACTTATAGTCAAGTATTCAAAGACTACGACTTACAATCTTTCTCAATCATTTTTTCGAGCCAAGCAGCTAGCCTACACTACAGATATTTTTTATTTTGTCAAGTGGGAAGTTGCGTTTGATTATATTCATATGAATTTTACAACCAGACGATATATTTTCTGTGTCACAATATCACGGTATAATTCCAAAAATTGCATCAATTTGTGACTGCGTCGCGAAGATGCATATAGCTTCTTTCTTCCTCTATGCGACTAAATTGTAATTTGCAAACAATATTCAATTCTATCTATGTCAGGGGTTGCCAACCTGTTCGACCAAAGTATCACATGAGATTTACGAGCCATTGCGCGTGCAACTTGAATGTTGATAACCTTTTTTTAGTCGCCCGATAGGAACGAACCGATTTCGGTACCATTGAAAACAAGGCTTATATGACAACGCTTTAAAATTGATAACAATTATGACATGAAAACTCAGGGTGAAACTGTATAGTGTGCAGTCATGCTCTGGTCGCGCGAAGCACCTAATTTTTTTCAAAGGAAATGAATGAATTCGATCAAGAAATATATTACTTGCCTATATTTTGGGTGCCTCTGTATAGTAATGGGCTCATTGGACAAGAACAGGATTATTTGGCGTTTTAGACGTAGTAATATCGACGGTTTTGGTTAAAATGTCTCTGTCATTTTGTGCAAATGTTTCATCGCCGACGATCTCGCTTCGTTCATTAGGATGGGGGGCATTGTCGACAACGGGGCATTGTCGACTAAACGTTCATCTGTATAGATTTGGACTTCATCAAACGGGACTGTGCGACACGTGCAATCAACTAAAGACGCTTTAGAATTTTGTTACTGCATGCAATCGCTACGATCGATCCAGGGTTCATCTAATTCAATCCGCTCATAGACACAATATTACACTTTCCCTTTGTTCGCTATTGAAAAGTCCTTACACGGTACAATCACTGTTAGACATTGTTATATTGTTCACTAGAGACTTTTAGTTGTATTAATAGACTTAACAGGCATGGCGCAAAATGCCTCAGTTAGCCGAGAAGCACCCCCTCCCCCCTATACATACCTAGATATCGCTTCGAACCCACAATCGAAGTCGCATGTTGGACGATACGTTATCCCACAATAGTTGGACTCAATTCCGTAAATTACGCGTATTTATGATTTGCAGGAGGTTCCCAATACTAAACGCAAGAAATGTGAGAATATATCGTGCGAAGTGACTACTCCTATTCGCTACGACATCTTCCTGTCTTTTCATTGTATCGCATTTTTTGTGGTGAATTGAACTGATAAAATTGCTAATAAATCAATGATGATGATGATGAAAAAAAAAGTGCTAAGAAAGATTTCAAGTCAAACAAATCTGCTACAGAATATTCTACATTTTGATCATATACGAAGATCTGCGATGAATGTGGCTGGTTACGCCAATGCGCCGAAACTGATGTTTTAATCATCATCAAATTTCGCGATCAGGCTAATCAAATTTTGCCTGATGTTATATCTAATTTCGATAATTACGTCGCAGGCCACACAAAACTTTCTCGCGGGCCACATTTGGCCTGCGGGGCACGGTCTGGCCGCCTCTGATCTGTATCGTTACTAATGACAGTGATTGATGGTACATAAAAATCCTATTATTGAAAGCAATTGTTTTCATGATAAAGAAGTTGGAGTCGGGGTCGGAGTTGAAGTCTGGGTCAGTTTTACTAACTCCGACTCCGACTCCGGTCAGTATTTTTTCCACGACTCCGACTCCACAGCATTGGTGTCAACCCACATCAGCGTCTGTGGAGCGCTCATTTCCCATAATAAAGTCATTTTTCGTCCATATCGTAACTTCAAACACGACATGAAACTGTACCACAACAGTGGTTTAAAATAAAAACGGATGTGTATTACTGTCTCGATGCGTATGTTTTACTCTTTAATCCCGTGAGTGACGTTGTTCGCATGTAAAAATACACGATTTTGACATAAAGTCATAAAAAGTCATATTCTCCAAAAAAATGAAGTCATATTATTGATTTTCTGAGATCATATAAAAATGGCCCTAGTAATAACCAACCGCTTACGAAAAGGAAGACTTGCTTCCGTACGAGATTCGCTACTAAAACTTATAGTGACCAAGTACGCTGCAGTTAAAGAACAGCCTCGTATAATTTAAGAAGCGTCGTATTCATGATACCGCGTGTAACTGTTTCCAGCAGAAGCAACATTACGTGCGGATTCACGGAGCAATACAGCTTCAGAACTCCTATCACAGAGCAAGTGTTGGTTCCGTGCTGGGACGCTCCTCACATTCGATGCCTCAGGTAAACGTTTGTTAATGTGCTAACGTCATTTTGCAAACGACCTCATATTTTGTGTAGTTTTAAACTAGTTCTAGTTCCGGAAGTTTGTTCAAGCAATGAAACGTGCGAAGCAAGGCACTCGCTTATTCGTAAGCACAAGAGTCACCCGCAAAACATCATCTGACTAGGCAGTGGTTCCGAACCTTTTTTCACCCACGTACCATTTCGAGGTTTTATGCAGTGCTCGCGTACCACCTACATAAGTTACGCGCGCTGAAGGCGGTCAAAAAATGTTTCCGTCGTGTATGACGTCATAATGACGCATTTGACGTATGCGAAGCGTAATAGCAAATACTATTAAACTAAATTAAACTAGGCTTTATCACTACCAGTCACAAGAAGTACAACATAATGAAATGACAGCAACAACAAACGTCAATTGTTGTTAATGCGATGGCTGCATTTGCTTGTTTCCCACTAGGTCAGCGGTCCTCAAACTTTTTTAGGTACGCCCCCGTTTATGATAGTGAAAACTTTCGCGCCGCCCTTATCGTTATATCAGAAAATGCAACCAGAATGCTAGCAAACCCAACGAATAATTTGATGGCATGGAAGGTTATGGCAGTGGATAAGAGAATTCTTAAATATGCAATTAGTACTATACACAGAGCAAAAACAATGAATTGGAGGTAAATCGCGCGAAGCGCGAAAAAAAATTCATTTGGCTGCAGCTTCGCGCCCACCTTCATATGCTTTCACGCCCCCCAGTTTGAGAACCACTGCACTAGCTGGTCGATGCGTGACATATGTTTGCTCACAGCGCATCGAAGGTCATGCATGGGCGCAAGAAGTCGGTTTCGTTTCTTCGACTTGATAGTCATCAGAGATGAAAATCCTTGCTCGCACTCCCACGTAGAAGGGAATATTAGCAGCTGGGGAATAGCGTGAGAAGCTAGAGTCGAGTACGAGGACGATAGGCTAAGCCTGAAGTTCATTGGAGAACAATCTTTGTGTTAACCCCACCTTAACTAATAACTCCCTTCGGTCGAAAAAAACACAGATTCTACTCGCGTACCACCTGGAAGACCTTCGCGTACCACCAGTGGTACGTGTACCACAGGTTGGGAACCACTGGACTAGGGGAAGCAGAATTGCATTGGTTCTTGTATATGAGTTCTCACTTAAGTGATGCTGGATTTTGATCATAATTTCCGAAAAGCGCTAGACTCAGATGACTCGTTTAACACGTCATAACAAGACAGTGTGACGTCATTATCATGGAAAGTTTTAACATTTGCTCCTTGAAAAAATAGTTCTGAAACCGAAAGTTGGTCGCAAACCTGGCGCTCGAACCCTCGACTGTTGGATAAAGAGTCCAACATTCTACCGACCGCACTAACCGGGCACACGTGTACCTCTGGAGCGGTGCTAGATATCATTCTACAAACATGATAAGCTTTTCTGTCTTCAAACCTTTGACAATATTTAAGTGTCGTTATTACGAACCACTTTCAAAAGCAACGATGCGCGCTACATCCACTATTACGTCACACTGCCCATTCTCGGTGATAAACGTGACCACCGAAGCAAGAATCTAGTAAATCGTTTGTCGCCAGTGAATTCAATTCCGTGATCTCCGAATCCGCGTCTGTTTTGCAGATATCAGGTCAGATACGTGACTGCCACGCGCCAAAGAACGATTCAAAAATGCTGCCCTGGATACCAAATCGGCGCTCAAGGATTCTGTGACCCTGTGATAAGAGGTCGGTCGCTCAGCCTAAGGGGTGCTGTAAATAACATCTCAAATGGAAGATACAATTGAAAAAATATTTGTGGCAGCCATTTCCGTCACAGTGACAACGTGTTGGATCAGCAGCAGCAGAAAGATGATCCAAAATATTCCCATGACGTGTTATACAGTGTCTTCTCATGGCTTCTCGCGCGTATACTTTGCGAAGTACTTCGAGCAGATTTTGCCTGCTTTACCTCCTATCACAATTGTTAGAGCACTCCTACTCCATGGTGTCGCTGTTTTTATGCTAAACTATAGGCCTAGATTACTTTACTTGCTTGGAAAGCCCTTCTTCTACATGTAGGACAGGTGTTACTTCTTTTACTACTTGAGAAGCGTAAAGTAACACGAGGTGGCTTCGTGCCAGCTTTCCGATTCAATGCCACATTCTTTTTTGATATGTTACTACTTTCACGCATAAAATATGTTATGGACGGATGGGTTACTCAGCTATATGGAGTAAGCAGGATACAAACTACAAATGTTTATGATCATTTTAGGAGTTTTTCTTTGGTGGCTTAAAATCATCCGTTAACGGTGTGACATTAACCAAGCACCATTTTACCCCGTCAGATACCAGTCATATATTCCAATCACACACTTTGATACTTTAACTTTCCCCCTCCTCACAGTACTAAAAAAGCAATCCAATAGTGGTACACTGCCACACCATCAAGGTCGTTGGTAAGATGGTGGAATATTTGCGCATATCTCCGGTTGTGAAACCAGCGAGTGATAATTGTACACAACCTTTGTGTCAACGCAGTCTGATAATACACAATTTCAATTGAATTTATCAATTGTCCTACCCATGTAATCTATTAGGTCTTTGACAATATTTACAAAAAACGAAAACAATTGTTTTACACTGCAGGAAGCCCAAAATCTGCTTACACTATTTGGTGGTCAGCTAATATATTCTCCTAATCTATCGCTAAAGCAGACTGGCCTCCTGGTGACTTCAGATGCTTTCTTTTACTTTTATTACGCAAGGAAATACCATTTTTCTGGATCACACATCTTTTTGACATTCCCTCCTGGTCGATCCTTCTAGATGCTGGTTGTAGTTTATCTTACGAGTAGTCCGTGTACT
>ATSW01014110.1:0-26324 GCA_000444245.1 Botryllus schlosseri | reverse complement strand
CTCAGGACCTATCTGACTCCAGTTATTACAAAAACATAACTCCGCACAAGCGTCAGCACTGAAACGGCGATTCATCTCTCTTGCAATATATTTGAAATACTCACCCACATACAGTTAGGAAAATCTGTACAAGTACGAGTAAAAGTTCCTCAAAAGTTCCTAGTTGGATAATAACAGAGCATACAACGTTTCGAGGGTATCATATCTGGCGATGACAATCTGTGGACAACACACTTGCAAGCATAGCTGCAACACCTTGTATTTTTTGTCGACAGCAGTTTCGGTAGCCGACAGCAGACAGACATAACGTCATCTCCGAAATCTCATCTTCCCGATTGATTTCAAAGTCTTCGCCATCATCGGGGCGATACGTGCTGAAAATGGATTATTCGTTATCGTTGCGGCTGAGAAAAATCGAGGACTTGAGTCATTCCAATTCTGAATCGAGTTCTTAGTCAAGTATTCAAGTATCAATGATTACGACGTCACAAGATTATGGTTGATATGGACCGCAAAGAAAATAACGCAAGCTCTAAACCACAGAAAGATAATTTGGTCTTTCTTCGATGTCAGCTGCAAGAGTTGCATAATTAGAACATTTTCAGCCTTTCCAAATTAGACTGCAATTAGAAAGGTAACGAGACACTGTCTTTTTTCAAATTAGATTACAATCAGAACGAACATGACTGAACTTGCAAAAACTTAAAAATTGCATTTGATTCCGTTATTTAATAGAAATAATTCTGTACAACAAGCCAGGATCGTTTCGCACGATACAGTTCTGCCGCAGCATTTTCAGGAAAATCAGAAATTGGATCAGAATAAAAATGACAACATAGAAACATTTCACAAATTGAATCAGAATTTGAATAACGGCATTTCGCTTGAACTAGCCCAGTCAAAAAATGCCACAGGAGAACTGTATAGTGCGAAACGGACCAAGCTCAGTGTACAGACATTTGTAAATTTGTTTCTACGAGAACGGGCTCTGATTCGATATGAAGTGAACTTGATTTTATCGTATATCCAACTTATTAAGAATTTACTTTGATTTCCAATTTTCTGCAAATTCAGCAATTTGGAAAAAAACTATGTAGCCGTCAATCTAATTCTAATTAATTATTCTAATCTAATTTAATTCCAGCTGTCCAACCCTGTCCCAGCCCCACATATCAACCGTAGCGCCTAAGCTCAAAACCTACGTTTCTTGATTTCCCGAACTTGCTGCATTCGAGCCTCTCTATCAACAGTGGCCGCCGTGATGGAACCGACCGGGACGGCCATCCGAGAATCGACCAGATCTCTTCTGACAGATGACGACGTCGATTGTGACGCCATACTACTGGAAGGCCGCGACCTCCCGGCCGTGCCATACTTCTCCTGAGCGCGACGGACGCTTCTGGGCGGTTTGGCGTTTGATCCAACATAGGCTAGCATCACCTGCAAACAGAGGTTTAGTAGGGCTGTTCAAACTAACCATTCAAATTATACTGGCTACTGCAACATGGTTGCCTGAAAAACGCTGCACATCAAGGAAGTGCTATTTAATTTTTACATTTGTAGGGCGGAGATCATAAGGTTAGATAAACGAAAAATTCTATTATCGCGTCCATCAGGATTTAACAACCCAGGATTAACCGACTGGCACCGGCGGTTTTTCCAAAAAAATTTACTTCACTTTTCAAAACTGTAAAACACGACCTCAATGGGATGCAAAACTAACAAGCAATATATTGTTGGATTCAGGATTTCAACACCAAACCCACTAGAGGCACATCACAAAACGTACCTTTTTTTCCAGTGGCTTTTTCTTTGCTTCTTTCATCGAGATGATTTGCGTCAAGCTTGCCAGTTTACGATCCCGTTCGTCGCTCAACCTCAAGTACATTTCCCTCCAAGATTCCATCTCGTCAGGTCGCTGGCTTCGAAATTCGTTGGCGCAATGCTTCTGCCACAGAGCGTCCGTGTCTTCCAACAAATACGGATTGGAGTCCTCCAGACGGTAGAGCTGTTCGGACGTGCATTTCCTTAGGACGGGATGCACGATTTCATACGGTATTCCGCCGAATGAGTCGATGGCTGGAAAACAAAACCGATAAATATATTCACAGCGCACAATTTATTCCACTCCAAGCAAACTTGTCGGTTACAAACTATGAAACAAGTTCGTTTTGTTAGCTGGTTTTTTGAGTAGTTCTAGTTGCGCATTTAAAACAATATAGTTGCCGTAAAACTAGTTCTGCGATGTTCTTGCAGCCATTGCTAGCTCAGAGTCATCAATACTAACAGTGGCGTATTGAGGGGATGGTTTTGGGAGTCAAAACTCCTCCCATTTCAAACTTGTACTGAGGTTTATCTGGAAAGTCGACCCGATGTTTTAGTTGCGCATTTCCAAAGGTCGCTCGTTCTACCTATAGTTGCGAGTATTGAAAAGTGAGTAGTTTGAGTTATATTTCAAGTTGCAAGTTTGAAAAAGTGAGTACTTGTACTTCTACTTCGTTTTATTGAGAAAACTACTATTTCAGCAAGGTTAAGAGTGAGCCGTGTTCGTTGCAAGTATTGAAAAGTGAGCAGTTTTAGTTCTATGTCTAGTTGCGGGTTTTGAAAAGTGAATAGCTCGTTTTGAAAATCCAGTACTTTGCACAACCCCATTATAAATATCATGTCACCTACAAAATTCTTACTGTATTTCAAATTTGGTTGACTGCATTTACTGACGCTTGCCCCTGATGAGGGTCTGTTAAATTTTGCGAAATAGGATCAAAGTAATCGAGTTCATTTCAATAGGAATGTATTTGTTAATCAAACCGACTGAGTGTAATTCGAGGTACAAAACACAAACCAAGCTTACCATCAATGTTATTCATCAGCACCATCATGCATTGATCGAACAGCGACATCATTTTCGGCAAAATCGCTCCTCCCCCGCCGGAATACACCAGCATTTTCTTGGTCTGTCTCTTAGCGTGGAGCTCCGCGGCTTGACTGTCTGTCAGCGAGGCATCTTTTCTCTTGACCTGGACGGGTTCTGGGGCCGGCAGGGGCCTGTACGACGCCTGGATTTTAGGTAAGTGCAGGTTTAGTTTCGGTTTTGTACTATCGTCGGGTTTGGATTTTGATGATTTTTTCTTTTTATGATTCGCTACGACCGGAATGCCCTCGAAAAGGAAATTTGCTTCCCGGACTTCATGCTTCTCCACTTTTATTTTTTTGCTGTGCTGTTCGCCGCTTTTTGAATTTTCGTCCGATTTACGCTTTTTTGATTTTTCGCTGCTTTTTTGCGTTTTCGACGATTCGCTTTTAATTTTGCATTTTTTGTGAGATTTTACTTTGGAAGTGTGTTTCGGGGATAGCGTTTTATTTTTCGTGATTTTCCTGCGGGAGTCCGCTTTTTTGTCCTCCAAATTATCGACTTTCGAGCCCCACGAGCCGTCCTCGCTGTCCACGCTCTTGTTACGAGAATAGAGGGTGGTCGAGTGCACGAAGGAGGTCTGGAATAAATGCAAGTTCGAGTTCGAGTCAAACTCGGGTACGAAACTCGGAACTCACTCTTTCCTGAGGCCGCGACTCGTTGCTTTTCTGGGGATTGAGAAGATAAGCTCCTGGAAAAACACAAAACAGAGGCGGTTATTAACTAAGTGCTTTTTCAAAAGTACTCACTAAGGTTTTGCCTACTTCTACTAGATCTGCTTACTCGAATGGTTATGATTTTTGAATACTAGTGCATCTGCTTTACAATTTTCAGTTTTTTTTTTGTCGGCAAAAGTAGACCCATTTTTACTTGCAAAGATCCTCTTGGAGGTACAGAACTTCAATATACAACTGTATAATATATTGATGTTGAAATGAACCCGAATATTTTCGGCCCAAACTCGTCAGCAACTGGTGGAGAATTTAACATTGTATATCAACAATCGTATCACAAAATATCACGTCACCGGCACGAAATTTCGAATGTTCTGGGCTAAGAGACTTGGACTTGAATAAAAATGTACATTACTTCTACTGCTGCTCAGGGTACCAAAGATGACATGGCAGAGTTGGGATGACTCGAGTCATGACTTTTTCGTATGACTTGACATGAGTCCCTTTGGAAAAATGACTCGACTTGACTCGGCGCTTGAGAAATGTGGATTGACTCGTGACTCGGAGCAAAATTTACGAGTCCATTTCAAGTCAACAAACAAACGGTGCCGATTAAATCACTGTATATTGTTCTGTATGAAATGTTTGCGATACACCGGTGACACTTGTGAGAGCAACCAGTCATGTTCGGATTGTACGTTTCATTGTACGTTTCATTGTACGTCACATCACAAATAAATTGAATGCTAACGAAATGATCACGGCTTGCGTTGATGTGCTAGCACTAGATTAATCTGATAGCAACGTTACGCAGTGCTCACCTTAAACAGCACTCTTGTATGATTTAAATCGAACGAGTAGCCTATAGTATATTCTCGCGTATGTGTAGAAGTGTACTGAACAATATCAATTTGTTTCAACTTCTCGATGCTTCGTATTCGATCCTATATTTCGGCTCACTATTTTATTAGCAGTTCTACGCGTGCGGGAGCGATACGACGTCATTTTTATGTATATTTTACTTTATATTAGGTATTTGATTCAAGATACATGGCCAATCAATCTGTTTTTCACACAGCTAGCAAAATTTATTGACTTGGAAAGATCATTCACACTTCGAAAATTCTATTTGACTTGAATTGTGACTTGACTCGAGTCAAAATGTGCAATGACTCGAGTTGACTCGAAGGTAGTGACTTGATCCCAACACTGTGACATGGCTACCTTGAATAGGCTACCGTACTTCTATACAGAAGTACAATGCAACAAAAAACAAACCAGGTTCATCTTCTGGGTATGAATCTTCCGAGTCACTCAACTTCGAATTGGGTTGATACGCAGATTCGGAACCGACGGGGTCGTATTCGTCATGACATTCTTGGCCCGATTCTGGGTCAGAGTTTGGTGCGGGCGACACGACGTAATTACTCGAAGGGTCGTATTCTTCGATCCTGGGGGTGAAATTTAAAAGATCAGTTCCGATTCGCGCAAACTCTCAGACACACTTGTACAAACTACTGGGTTTTCAAAAGGCGCAACTAGAACTAGAACTACAGCTATTCACTTTTAAAATCGTAGTCAGAAGTAGGACTATTTACTTTTCAATATCTCCAAATAGAATTAAAATTACTCGCTCTTAAAACTCGCAACTAGAACTACAGCTACTCACTTTTCAAATTTCAACTACCATTAGAACGACTCACTTTTTAAAACTCGCAACTAGAACTAGAACTATTCGCGTTTCAAATCGTAACAAAACTAGAACTACTCACTTTTCAAAACTCGCAAATAGAATTCGATAGGGTTGCAATATTTTGGAGCCGGGAAAGGAGGACACTTTTTAAAAATTTTCAAACTTAGAATACCGAAAGAAAATCTTGAAAAAATGGTAAATTTTTCTACTTCGTGGTCGATTGACTAAAAAAAAAAAATAAGTCCACTTTCTCGCTCGGCGCTCAAAATGCAGTTTTTCTTTCACATTATCAGTTGGTTGACTACAAAAAAAAGAAAAAGGTCAACTTTCCAGCTCAGCTCCCGAAATAGCCGCCACAGCGTTACTTCAGTGCTGATTGCCTGTATCTCAGTCGAATTTGGCACTATAATTAACCAATATTCTCAAAAAAGAGGACATTTAGGCGTCCTCGGGGGACATTCTCAAAAACCTGAAAAAAGGACGTATGGTTACTCTAGAATTTGACCTACTCGCTTTTCAAAATTCGCAAATAAAGTTGGTCACTTTTAAAATCGCAATTAGAAGTAGAACTATCAACTTCTCAATATCTACAACTAGAACTAAAATCACTCACTTTTCTTAAATACGCAACGATAACTAGAACAACTCCCTTTCAAAACTCGCAACAAGAACTAGAACCACCAAAAACCAGTAGTCAGTTGATCGTCATTCAACTAGACTGGCAGCTTGCACAAGTCTGAGGCAGACTCTCACACGTAGAGGTTACCTTGTCGGAGTGATTGATTCCACGGTGACACCGCGGCCGTCTTTGGGTCGTCGTGAGGTTTCCGCCTCGCTGACATCGTTCTGCACATAGCATCATGTTACTGACAAATCAAATCAAATCATGGCTAGGCCTGGACAAAATCGGGTACATGAGTGATTCGGGTATCTGGAAATAATGACATCATAAGAGTATGGATGATGTGTAAAGTTCAAATATCTACTTTCTATGCGACCCCAACGATGCCAACAATTTGTTTTGTATTCAACCATACCTACTTCCTTGCATTTTGTGACAATGCTTTGGATTGATTCGCAGATGTGTCAGTAACACTAACGCGTGTGGCTTTGTACTGTATGTTTGTATGCTGTGATACAATCAATCGGGGTTTCAAGGATTGGGCGAAAAGTAGAAAAACTATAATTCTTTTTGACATCATATGTAAATCTTAAATAGGGGTGTATAGCTTCAGTACTCTAAATAATGGTATCTCACCACTCTTGGAATCAGCGTAGTAATAATCGATTTAGATTTGAGGGCTCAAACCATTGATGTTTATCGTCGTGTGGACAAAATGAATTTCATAATCTACACAAATAAAGGAACCTCACTTCAATAGGACGGTTTTTCCGTTTCTTTTTGGGTTTGGGGGATAATTTTTCTTTCTTGATACGGACGGGCGGAGTCCAGGCTTCTTGTTGTGTTCCCTGTCAGAGAAGGAAAGCGGACATTTTCAATCCCTGTTTTTAGCCTAAGACTACAGAGTGCCAAAGATATTTCAATGGTTTCTAGGTATGTTTGGGCTGCTGAGTCCGAAAATGACATCCGTTTTTCTGAATTACCTTTACTTTTTGAGATACCGATATTTTTTATTTCTTTTATTTAATCGTCGTGAGAAGAATACTTGGAATTACGAAGTTTTAGAATGTTCTCGGCGATCTGTGCCTCACTCCGAGGAAGTACCCAGCTCAAAGACAAAAACTGGAACAGGAAAAACATTTTACCGTACAAGAGAGAAAGAATTACTTCCGTATTTTTTTAGCCAACAAGATGAACTTTCTTACTGCAAAGACATCGAAGGGCCAATACTGAAAATGGAGGGATATGATTGATAAGCGGGCTTTGACAGCTTAGTAACTGAACTTTGAGCGTTACTGAACGTAGTGTTTGGGTTTTGACGGCGCCTGTTTTTGATTTACATACCTCACAATGCCAATTTTGCGAAGGGTCATATTCTTCATCCGTATCATTTTGCACCTGCATTTTTGCAGGTTTGTACCCGTTTGATTCCTTGAACGAAAGAATGCTTGATTTCATCGACATACACACAAATTCAGTAAAGCTTTCTCACCGTATGGTCCAACGAATCCATTTTCCAGTTCTGGGCAGGATCGTAGGAACAAGGCTCGCTTTTCACCTTGCTGGCGTAGTAGTTTTCTCTATAAAATATAAATGCATCAGCAGACTTTTCAAAATGTGCAACTAAAACTAAAACTACTCACTTTTCGGAACTCGCAACTAGAACTAGAACCAATAACTTAGCTAGAAACTAGCTATTTAAAACACAACTAACTAGATTCAATTTCAATGCAATCATTAAATTTTATTTTATGATAATTTTAATTAGCATCACTACAAGTTTGAGATAAGAGTGGTTTCGACCTGAAAAACCCACCCCAGGCTGCGGCACTGTTAGTAGTGATGACTTTAAGCTAGCAATGGCTTCTATAACATCACACAACAGAACACCGATATCATGTTTCACGCCAAAAGACGACACCAATTTTTATTTGTTGAGCAACTAGAACTAGGATTACTCGCTTTTAAAACCCTGAAACTAGAACCAGCATCTCGTCAAAATGCGCCAGCTAGAACTAGAATTATTACTCAAAAAACCAATAGTTAATTGACCGTCAACTAATTCGACTTGAAGTTTCCACGAGTCGCGTGAGATAGAACAAAATATGGAAGTTTACCCTTTGTTTTTACTGAGTTGAATGCCGACATTTGCCACTTTCTTCCATTTGGCCACAATTTCTCGCGAAAATTCACCAAGAGCTTTCTCTTTACGTAATTTGTGAACGGCTTTACCGACTCCGGTGGCCTGTGATGCAGAAATGATTCATAATGTAAATAATTGAATAGTATATTCATATTGAAATAGACCCGTATATTTCGGCTGACACTCGTCAGGGGTAATCGTCAGCAACTAGTAGAGTTCCAATTCTCTACTAGTTGCTGACGATTACCCCTGACAAGTGTCAGCCGAAAATATTCGGGTCTATTTCAATATGAATATACTATATTCAATTGTATATTGAAGTTCTGTGCCTCCAAGAAGCTCTTCAATGTAAATAATGTGATGTAAATAAATATTATAGGCTGAATAATACATACACTCAAAATTTCAATATGCAATCAGTTTGATGCGTAAGGTACGTGGGCTAAATTTGAAGATTTATAAAGTATTACTCATGCTCACCTTCAAAAGATCCACTGTCATCTCAATCTCATTCAGTTTTTGCAGAGCTCGAAATACCTGAATACAAGTCAATTCATTTTAGGCTCTATATCAAATCACCGAATACTCATCATCTACACGTCGACTTGAGTTACGAGTGGACGCATGATGGCTTATGTATACTTGATTTACCAAGTCAGACTTAAATTATGATTACCGTACTTGTAATTGAAGCATGTGACAGTTCAGCATGTCACTTTAAAACTAACCCTAATAGTAAATTTAAATCACAAGCCATAAGTTGTACAATGTGCATAAGAGTTGAACGTACAAATTGCCGATAGGATGTTGTACAAACAAACTGTTCTATCCAGGGGGTGTCCATTGCATGAACCACTGCATAAAATTTACAGTTGATCCATGATGAAAAGATATCACGGAGGGAGTCTAATACGACGTCAGGTTAAGCATACTGCATTCTGATAAGGTTACCAGTAGCAACTATCTGTGCTAGACATGGTACAATCATGGACTTGTGCATCAGTGTGAACGTAGGCTTAATTTCTGGGAATTTAGACCTTGTGACATTATCCGTTTTTAGAAGTCTCAAGTGTACGGTATTCCGAGGTAACTGTTGGTTGACCATATCCACGTGTTACTATGTTTTGAACACAGGACTTCGTATTAGGAACGTCGGTTCATGCATTTGCATTCGTGTTCAAGATGAATCTTCTGAAAAGTTCGACTAACAAAATCGTATATAAGTATTCGCATATATAAGTCAATTCAACTCGCTATTACAATTGAGATATTATAATGTATAGTAGATAAGGGTTACAGCCAAATGCAGCGCATTATACAAATAGGGCTAATCAACTTACAAAAGTTTAAAATTTGCTCAAGTCCGATAACTGCCATGAACTAATTTACATCCGTCACAAATTTAATACGTCATAATTTAATATGTCATAACTATCAAATCAGGAATTAGCAAAAGCAATGAGCGACATTTGTTCTGTTGGCCACAGCGAGCGGGAGAATTGTTGTACTCATTTCTAACTGGTTTTTTAAATCTTGGTTCTAAGTGGTGAGTGTGAGGCGAAAGTTTACACTGGACATACAGATGCGAAATCTATTCTTCATCAAGTTCATCTTCGAAAAAGTTTCACACCCGCAAATCAACGATAATGGGTTTGGTGTAGTTAAAAAANTAGTATACCGAGAAATAAGGTCCGGATCCAACACCGGAAAGGTCCTGTCAAGCAGCCCTGGTTTCCAAGCACCTTTTTGGCCCCGTTTTCTCTTTAATAATCACATGACTATACATGAAATCAGCACTGACCTTCTTGAACTCATACTGTGTGTTTAACCGGGCTTTGTATTTTTCAATCAATGCAACAGTTTCTTCCATTCCTCTTGCTTAAAATTGCTTCCTGTTTTTGGCACAGATCAGTTAACAAGTATTCAAACGACTTCCATCTAAATATATCAAGAAAACCACGAATGAGTAGATCCGATTGAAGTTAACTCGGACAGTAGTGATCAGATCACAGTTAACAGACTAGAAACCTTGGTTGTTTTCAGCAATTAATCGTGCGCGAGTCAGGTGAGTCAAGGGTTTATTGCATAGAATATTCACTTTAACAGAAAATTGAACGTTACGTTTCAAATCAATCCCACCACTATCACGAACTCCAATGGATCCCAGACAGTGTACATGACTTTACCTTTAGGCATATTAATTGAATTTGGCCAAATTGGGGCAGCTACAGTACAGTTTACGAAGCTGATTCGGAACAGGAAGTTTTGAAATTTTATAAATTCGAACTATTATAACTACACAAGATTTTGCAGCACTTCATGTTTTACAATTGGTAAAAATTTGTTTTTATTACTAATACTTCTGTCGAAAAGCGAAAAATATCCACTGCCATACCATACTACTGCAAATGAATATAGCTTATATACTTAATACATAGCAAGCTGGTCTGTTCAAGTTAAGTGAGACTGAAGAGTCAATCGTTTATTCGGATCCACATGAAAATATATAAATACAGAAGACAGAAATGTGTATACAAATGCAGGAACAGGCGAAATCTTGGTGTAACTATAACTATAGTCAGCTCTCATCAATACAACAGCCCGAATGGAAAAGATTTCCTTAAAAAAAATACAGCACTTATATTCTGGGTTGAAACGGAAATACATTATGGAAACGCAGAACAAACCAGCAATGAAGTCATTCTTGAAGAATCACACTTAACGATTGCATAAATGATGACACGGCCATAAAATGAGATGCAAAAGTATTCGAACAAATGCCATCAATCCAGTCCAGCACGAGTCGAGCAAAGTGTATGTTTAAGCAGCTCATCGAAGCGTGACGCCAGCTGGTTACGACGTCATCAACTCATCGAGTCAATCAAGTCATCATGAAGGAAGTGAAGGTCAAAGGTACAAATCCACCATTCCAAATTAGAAATATATTAGATATATAGATATTGGTTCCGTACGGATCATGGTTTTACAGCATCAAGATCAAAAACTGGTTTAGTAACATATAATCCAGATCCAAAAAGTCCTGCCAGTATAGTCGTCGATATGTTTCTAATCACACCGCAGCAATGTATTTCAGAAGTTTTCTGTTTGGGATTTCGGTTTGGTTGGGTTTATTAGCAATTTATATCAGTTCAATCCACCACAAAAATTTCGATAAAATGAAAGGATAAGAAGGTGTCTACACGACAAGGCTTATTCAAAATTGCGGTACAATGAAGAAACCAGCCGAATCCATGATCAGTAGGCTTACCAGCATACGTCCTCCTTTTCAGGTTTTCGAAAATGTTCTCCGAGGACGCGCC
Organism: Botryllus schlosseri; assembly: GCA_000444245.1. Lineage (NCBI taxonomy): Eukaryota > Metazoa > Chordata > Ascidiacea > Stolidobranchia > Styelidae > Botryllus > Botryllus schlosseri. The sequence goes on along the minus strand of ATSW01014110.1, from coordinate 14,961 downwards.
TAAATGTACTCCTTTTTGGCAGTTCGTCCTCCTTTACAGCGAAAATGGGCATAAATGACGGTAAATAGCCAAGACGGACGTTCGAGCGGTAATTCGGGGATCGGTCGAAAGTGACGACATTTTTTATTTAGTACCAGTACCAGTAAATTTAAGTCAAAAGTGTGTAAAATGGGAGCCGGTCGAAAATGATGACCTTTTTTTGGTCAACTCACCAAATTTTACAGCGCAAATAGTGAAATTGGCAGTTTTCAGTCTTGTTCAACTAACTTTTCCGATTTGGTGACAGTGTCCTCCTTTCCCGATTCCAAAATGTGGTAACTCTAATGTTCAGTGCAAGTATAGATGATTGACCTACGTTGGTTAGTAATCTATATAGTCCAATAAGCTTGGATTAGGAAACAAGTATAGAAATCTAATAAGACCATTTTGAACCAATCACTTGTTTATCAATTACTTCTTCGGAGAACATATTAAAACCGTGATTTGGTTCCAGTCAATATATTGATTAAATATAGGGTTACCATCATAGACGTCCTACATTTATAGCTTTGGCAAGTCATCCTATTTATAGATCCGACAGCTAGGTGTTTGTACAATGTATGGGCACGAGTATAACGGGAATAAGTGGCGCGAAAAATGTATTTGCAATGACGAACAAAATATGATGTTAGAGCGGGTCTTTCGGGAATCGATTTGAAAAAATGACCTTTTTTAGTCAACATAATACAATATTGTGTTAGGGCGGGTTTTGCAGGAGTAGATTCGGAAAATGACTTTTTTTTAGTCAACAGAGCAGAACAATTTTTCAAATTACTCGTTTTCTAGTCCGATTCGTAAGTTTTGTTATTTGTAAAAAGCGTCCTCTTTTCCGGATCTCGAAATATATAGCAACACTGCAAAATATGGCATCTGCCAATTTCGTTTTTTTTTCAGCCTGATTCTTCAAGGGTTTGGCACAACTATTCGAGTAAACGCACGGTTCGCTATATATGTTATCTAGGGTTACCATATTTTCAGATCCAAAAAATAGGATACTTTTTTCCACGTTTCAATAGCAGACATAAAAACGGGGGATTCATATACAGATAATTGTAATTTTAAAAGAGTTGACCTTTATTTACAACCTTCGCGGCAATGCCTGAAAAATCCAGTTTCTATGGATAGTTAATTTTATCGGGTTGACCTTTTTAGTTTTCGCTGTCTAATCCTCTAAAACTCAAAGCAAAAAGAAAGAGGACGGCATGCTAAAGATGATTAGCCTACTACTAAATATAAATACTAGTCCATCCTCAACATTACCGGATCACGACCTGACCTATCGATCTCGCTTTCCATGACATGCCACCCCATTTTTGTCGCTTGATTTTTTTATACTATATTCTTTTACTTTTCATTCAGTGTGCATGCCTCCTCTTTACATCGCCTAGGCCAAGATGCGTGTCTGATTCCATAGACTCTACTCCAAGTCACTTCGACACCTTCCTATCCTTTCATTGTATCGCATTTTTGTGGTGTATTGAACTGATAAAATTGCAAATAAACCAATGATATGATGATGATGAGGATGATATTTGGGCAGAGGTGGTCAAAGTAGTCAATAATAAGGCTACTCAAGTAGAAATAGAAGTAGCGACGAAAACATCTACTCAAGTACGAGTAGAAGTACTTATTCCATAAGCTACCTAAAACTACTTGAAGTAGAAGTAGAATTGAATGACTTCAAATCTACTCAAGTAAGGAAGTAGGTATTTGTGAAAACGATCGTAATTCGTTCGCATGGATTGTCAAAAGGTACAAATTGAGCTATGCGAAAGGTGCCGAGCTTGATTCATGTTGATGCATACCAGGAGGTATTCAATTTTCGACAGCATAAGCATTCGTCCACATTATGGGATGAAAATGATAGTATTGATGTGGAAATGCGATACTAATCCTATGTTTAATCAAACAGCACTTTTCAGAAAATATCATGGTATGGCGCACTCCCCCAAGGCCGGTAGTTTGGTCGAAGAGCAATACGGAGAAGTTGCATAGGATACAATGCAAACACTTTGCGCGATTAGTAAACGTNAATAAAACATATGGTAGATTGTAAAAATGCCATATTGTGTATATAGCTTTATTTCCGGAAATTAAAGGCATTACCACACTTGCTTTTATACTTCAACAAATCAACATGTATGTTTAATCAATCAATCAGGTTTATTACCATTTTCATCGTTTCAAAACATCACAAGACTGCGATACAATGAAAAGATAGGAAGGTGTCGAAACAACTTGGAGTAGCCATTAAGATCAGACACCCACCTTAGCCTAGGCGAAGTAAATAAGAGGCATGTACATTGTACAATTGTACACTGAATGACAAGTAAAGCAGAGAATATAAGACGCAAGCGACAAAATGAGGTGGCATGTGGCGGAGGGCGACAAAAGAACTGATATTCATTAGAACTCAAAGTATATGATACTGGGAATTGAAAGTAATATATAAATACTACTTCTAAAAGTTAAAAATGTATTTCATGTCTTTAGTTCAGAAAGTTTCAAAGGTGGTATGGTAAAACAGCCCTAAAACTAAAAAAAGTTCACTTTTCCAGCGACACACCATGGACTGCTAATCATAAGTAAACGCGCTAGATTGCGAAACATCAGTTTCAAACGTTATGATGAGCCAAATATACCGTGATGAAATATTTTACTTGGGCGAAGGGCGACAATGCGGTGTGAACTGAACCACACAAACCCGCTAGCTAAATTATATTTACCGATACTTTCGTGAAATCATACTGGTTACACCGTATCAACTGAGCGCGAAGCCCTACGAAAATTCTGAGCTTTACTCAACTTTTATGAAAATTAAATGAAAATTGAAAACAGCCCCGAAATTCCTCAGACTATCTTCCTGATTGGAGGATTAAACTACTTCTACTTGACGAATTGAAAATAGAAATAAGTAAGTAAGTAGATCACAAAGTAGAAGTAGAAGAAGCGAAAACCAGATCTACTTGAGTAAGTACCGGAAGTAGATGCAAACTACTTGAGTATTTCGAAAAAGTAGAAGTACTTCGTTACTGACCACCTCTGCATTTGGGTGTCCTTGGAGGACACACCTCTATTAAAAAAGAGGACAAATCCTCCTAAAAGCGGATATATGGTATCCCTAATTTTATCATTTTTCAATTCAATTCAATTTATTGCCAAAAATTTTATCATTTCAATACACAAGACTGCGATACAATGAAAGATAGGAAGGTGTCGAAACGACTTAGAGTCGTCTACGATATCAGACACCCACCTGGCCTGGGCGGTGTAAAAAAGGAGGCATGCACACTGAATGAAAAGGTGACAAACTAAAATGGCATGTGGCAGAAGGCGAGATCGATGTGTCCAGTCGTGATCCGGTATACTAGATGGCTAATTATATAGTGTCCATTCAGTAGAAATTGTTTGTATTTCGACTTGAATGTGGACATGCTCGATGACTGTCGGATATCCGACGAGATACTGTTCCACAAATCAGGTCCGGCATATTGATAAAGCGATGATCTCTTTCGTCCATCATATGATAGTTGGACGACGTGGACGTGCGTATGTTGTACCTTGTTGCACTNTATAAGANACAGGATGTAAAGAAGTCAATGAAGTTTTCGGGGGCAGTGGAACTGATACATAAACTTCGTAATTTCTAGTTTCCTCATATCTTTTATGTTTGGGACATCGAATCCTTTGAGCAGCTATTTGTTGGACACACATCCTGATCCCTTCAGGGCCTTAGCTATGATACGGACCTGATGTTTGCAAATAATAATGAGAATATCTATTTTGATGAGCTGAACTGATTTTTCCTTCTCTTTGTGGTCGTATATTAGTTTCTTGAATTTAGCTGGGCCTATATAAGACGACAGAGTTAGTGATTCTCACTCCTCTTAATCATACTTGACTCATTAACATTATTCTCATCAAATCTCTAGGCCGAGGCACTCTAGGCCGAGGTGGATGTTTGAGTAAAGGATCGCTACTGATGCGTGTCGTTCGACATCCTCCTATCTGTTCGTTACATTTCATTGTGTCTTATCGCATTGTACATTGTATGTGTAGCTTGTTCAGATGAACATTATAACCCAATGTATTGTATTGTATTGTATCTAAACACCGCAAGATTGCGATATTATTAAAAGATGTCAATGGTTTTGTTTATTTGTTTCGCATGGATGCATTCCAATTGGTTGATAAATAAACCAAACTCCATGAAGCCACTACGGTATATAAATTTACGAGTGACTTTGAAACAACCCATTCTACTGCGTGGGATATACAGTGGAAAACGCTATTGTTTGTATGAACTCCGTGAATTTATGGTATATATTAGTTGATGTATCTGGTGCTGGATATCATTGCATTGAACTGGGTGGGTTAGAGACTACAAATGAAATTTATTCGCCGTAATATAGTCAGTGTACACAATATGTAGAATCAGTTAGCAGTATTCGTAATAGCTACAGTATACACGATGCTGACTAGATCACATGCAGCTTCATCTTGCAATTACTTTGAATTTATAATAACCACATATCCCTACTAATATTCGTTTTATATCAAGTCTTTCAGGAATTGAATTTTGCTCTGCATTCAATCAATCTTCTTGCATCTTGTAAAATTTGTATTCCATATTTGAATTACATTNNNCTCTCGCTTCGACATCGAAGGATAGGGAACGCCACCCCACGACAGTCACGACACAGCCACCCCACGACAGTCACGACACAGCCACGTAGATACGACCTCCTTTACTTACATATATTTATTCATCATTTGTATCGTTTTCTAAACCACTAGAAATGCCTGATTTTGGTTTCGACATTTTACAAACTTGAACATTTCTTTCTTCTTATGTTCTGTTATGCAAGCATAATTATAACAAATGAAAATAATTATCAAGTCGATTTGAACATTTTAGTGTATTTATACACCATACTGTAACCATTTTATTTAATTAAGGGCCGAGGCCAATTCTTCTACTCAGTAACGATTCTCTACTCAGCAACGAATTCGATACTCAACTCGCCTCAAAAAGTATACTCANACTNAAATACGTCAGAATCGGCACTCAAATCTAAGTCACCNCACCACCAGACTTAAGTGTCAATTTTCACGGTCGAGCAGCCAACTGCAGGCAACACCCGCCAAATACAGGAGTACCGGTACTGTCGTATATATAGGTCAAACGCTATTTCGTGATGTGGGGTTCTACTGAGCGAATGAAATCAGTGACACTTGGACGGATGTTGTGTTTATAATTGTATTTGTAATTATCTTGTGTACGCTTTCGACTTCTTATCGTACGGCATCTCGGTATACCGGAATGTTGGGTGAAGTAGTGAGATCGCACTTGAGTGGATTTTGTTCAATATAATTTTATTATACAAATTTCCCGTCAACTGCGTTTTGAAATTTATAGACACAGAAATGACGACATTAGGATATTGCGATCGTCGAGCAAAACCGACAAGTTTTGTGCTGCTGCTATAGCTCTCGAATTTAACGCTGCTGGTACTTTACGCATGCTCTTCCCACAACAAAATAGATGAAGCATCTTGAACAGACCCCCATTAACCTCAGCTGATAGAGTTCCTGGTAATATCAGTGTTGGGATGGAGTCGCTATTCCTGCAAGCCAATTTAGACGATAGCACCAATAAGCTATTGGAAACAAGAATATGATTATTCAAGGGAGAAAATGTCGGGTGGGTCTGGGTATATGGGAAAGTTCAAAGGAGCTTCAATTGGAAAGAAATCCTGGAAATGCGTTAATTTTTCAATTTGTTCTCACGATATTGATGGATTATTTTGTTCTTTCAGGCCTGCACTTACGTGTTCGNGACNGCTGTGAAACATATCTTTATAAAGTCGAATGGGTTTGTAGCGTCTTGCAAATATACTTCTGTGGGGCATAGGAACGTTCCGGGTATCTACAAGGATTTATATGTTTCGATTGGGCCATCTTCAGATAGTGTGGATCTGCTGATGGCCTGAGGCTATTCATTGCATTGAGATAAATCAGTGAGAGCTGCGGCTACTTTGTAGGTCAGTGACGAAATAATGACGACAGCGTCGTGTTGTCATGACAAAATCGTTCACACGTGTCCGGTTGAAGGCGAAAAAAATCTGGCAACGGTATTTCGGAAAATGACGTCTGAAAATCGATACTCAACTAAGTGACAAGAATTGNCGCGCACTTAAGTTTGAGTNTCGATCTGCACTTAGTTGAGTAGAGAATCGCACTTAAGTACTACTTTGTTAAGGAGAGGAATTGGCCTCGGCCCTAAGTCGATGTGCTATTTTTCCCACTATTCCCTCTGGTATATTGAGTGAGCTTGCATACATATTTTGCATGATTATATTGACTCATACTCTTGATCAATCAATCAGCAATAACCGTACATGCTTTGATATTGTAATCCTCTCACGACGCTTGTACAATGCCATCAGTTGCCATCGTTGCAACTAAATTGCCATTTATGATCTGCCTTCTATGAAATTTGTGTTGTTACTCACTGTTTCTTTTATTCGGCTATCTTTAGAGGTAGGCTACATGAAAAGTTATTTTCTTGGTGGAAATATCCATGACTGTTTACGCATTATCATGTGTTCTAAATGCTCCGTTTTTCAGGGTTCCAAATGCTCAGTTTTCTCAAACTGAAGTCGTTGCCTTCATCCAGAATTTATTGTTGTAATAATTTTTGTCGTATTTGTATCAAATCAGCGTACAGACCATCGTCCGCCAACATCTGTCCTCAGCCATGAACATGTTCTAGATATATAATCGCCTCCTCCTAATTCCGACACTTTAGTTCCGCTCACTTTTGGCCGAATGATTCGGAGAAGCGAGTTTGTATTATGCGGAAAATCAATTGCTTGTTTCATGGTGAATTGGTCATGCGTAAGAGCAGGTAATGCATTCAAAATACTGTTCTGTTGCATAATAAATGAATTGCAGCTGCACCATACTGCAGTAATTAGCACTGATTGCATCAAATGCGAAGAGTTATAATTTCAAGGCAGGTTAGTTGTGCTGTGCAATACTACGATACAAAAGTATTCAACGAATACTGTATGCTCTATTACTGTACTAAACCATTGACAAAGGCATAAAACAGACTGTATTTGTTATTTCTGTCCAAAGTGGGAACATACGACAAAGTGTGTATTATGGTCAAGACATTGTTCTAACACAGTGGAATTAGTCTAAATTGGATTTTCCTTGATAAAATATTTCTTTTGTCACTATGATGCTTCAATGTGGCTTGAATAGAAAGCTAGTGAACAGTGATAGAATGATAATGTGGTTATGGTTTGTTTGCTCACAGGTTTTTCATGTTTGTTATCAAACAATGCATATCAGGTTATGGTAGAGTTTGCCTTTCTCTATCAGATTGTATTATGTTGTCTGATGTCATACTCGTTGCATAGACAGACGTCGAGCAGTCTCTCAAACCATGTCAGTCTGAAAATGATTCAATATGTTGTCATAGTGGTATTAGTTAATGAGCAATTGAGCATAGCTACAACCTTAATGCAATATGTTGTTAACATCAAAATAATCCAAGAACGTATTTCATGATTATTGCCGACCCAAAGACTGTCACAATACAGAAAAGACTGTTGGTATAATTAAAAATAGTCAATTAGTCTGTGATTATATTGAAATTTTTATCACATCAAAACACCACAANANTACGATATAATGATAGGAGGGAATCGAAGTAACTTGGATTATAACTTTGAAACGACCATACTCCGGGCTCTGCTATGAACCTATTTTTATTGCGAGAACATTAGCTTTGAAGGAAGTCCATTCTGTCCCATATTCAGGATAAACCTCTCCACATATTCAAACAACTGTTTCATGACCACCTTACAGGAGCGTACCTAAACTCATCAAGTTATTATCTTGTTAACCAGTGCCTCTATGTCATCTTGACCATGTTTTAAATTGCTTACTGTGAGTGTTCCCTCTTCCGTTTTCTTCTGTTTTTGCTACATTACGAATACGTTATCACAGGATCATTGTTGTTGATTTAGGCGGTTATCCCACCTATGTCTAAAACACCGGAGAATATGAGGGAGTAACCGGGTCAATTTTCGGATCATGATGGCGAGCCCATCTGAAACTAGGATTAATCCTATGGAATACGACGACCATGTAGCTGAAAATGATCAGGTCATATCTTCAGAACTATGCCAGCAATCAGATTCTAACGAAATCAGCGCGTCCAATGCAGATCAACAAGCTCTCGAGGCTCGGAATAATCACCTACCAATCACAAGCCCACAGTTACGGAAAGACACTTCCACCGAAGATATCACTGATAAAACTGCAAAGGTCGCATCACCTCTGTCAAACTTCAAGGAATTCCCGTCTATCGATTCTTTAGACACGATCATCCCTCAAAAAATCCAACGCGGATTTTGGAGCACATCGGTTTCAATCACATCGATGGATTCTGAAGGAGAATATTTCCTCTACGGCACTGATGCTGACTGTGGCTTCGTCTACAACAGAACCACAGGAGAATTATTGAAGCTGTCTCTAGAGGTGCAATTTCCCTCATCGATTGTGCCAGACCTGGATAACTAGAGAATTCTAATTTCCCATTTACACTCATTAGAGTGAAATGTCGATAATCTACTTTACTGAAATTTGTGATATGTTTTTATGTTCTCATCCTAATTCTAATCTCATTTCTTTTTTCCTGAAAATGCGTCAGGAGAACTGTATCGTGCAAAATAAGCCAAGCTTGCTATACAGGCATATGCTATTTTCATGCTTATGACTTGAAAGTTAAATCTGATTTGATGAGAAACGTTTGGTTTTCGTCATATTTATTTCTAATTCGGAGCTTAATTCAATTTCCAACCTTCCAAAATCTCGATAACGAACGGTGAACTTCATGACTTGGGCTCGGACTTGACTTGGTGGTGAATTGGATATATACNAGACTTGACTTGAATCAAAACTATGAAAGTATATTTGACTTGTGACTCGGAACGTTGTTACGTGGTTACAACCCAGATGGTTTTCAGATATTCACCATTCTCATGCTTATGAATATGATAATGAACTCTGATTTGATATTAACTGAACTTGATTTTTGTCGCATTTCTTTTGAATGAAGAATTCAATTGAATTTCCGAGTTTTAACGAAACCAGTCATTCTGATTATAGTCTGATTAAAAACACTGTGTAGCTATCATTCAAATTCTAATCTAGTTGGGAGAAGCTGAAAATTTTCTACTCGTAAAACTCTGGATTGTTGTTTTTCTTCACCACCCCCTCCTTCTTTTTAACAGTCTCGCAAAGAAAAGGTGACGCGAGTCAAACTGTTTGTCGGCATCGACTGCCAATGCGGTCTGGCATCGTCAGACGGTCGCGTCCTCATCGCAGTTCTTTCTACTGGGTCAGCTCCAAGCACCAAGCGGGTGAGTTTTCTGCCCCATGGTCAGTGACCGAGTTACTTTTAATTTTTGAGTACTCAAGTAGCTTATGACTACTTGCACTGCTCACTTACATGGTTATGTTTTAGAGTACTTCCATGTTTACTTGAACATTTTTTTTAACCAAAAGCACGTTATAATGAAATTTTCATCACTACATGAGTGAAATTGTGATAAGAACTGTGTGAATGAGCCGCGGTAACTGAGTATATTTTGAAAATTTTATCTATTCGAAGTGTCGTTAGTCATTTTGAGTTAGTCGTAAAGTAGGGTTACCATATTTTGAGATCTGAAAAAGAGGAGACTTTTTACAAGTAACAAAAGTTATAGTAGCGGACGAGAAAACAGGCAATTTGGACATTTTTACTGAAAATATTATTGGGTTGACTTGAAATAAAAACGTAATTTTTACAATAGAGCACCCGTAGTTGTTCATAATTTCTTCTACTTTTACTTGAGTAGAAACACTGACTACTTTGGCGTTCTCTGTTAAAATTGTAAGATTCCTGACAATGTGAATAGGAAGCATTTCCGATAACAAGAGTTCATACGATTTCCACGAAACAACCAAGCCGCTTGATGAATCTCCATTTTGTTTCTTTAGGTTAATCGATACCCAGTTGTCGTTCCCCATACGTCTGAGATCACATGCCTGCAATGGAGTTCGAACGGAATGAAGTTATTTTGCGGCGATAAGAGCGGAAAAGTTTGTGTCGTTGATCTGGATTTTGAGAAGGTAAGGTCATTGGACATTTGCTTTTTAACTCGTGGAGCAATCGATTCGACGACTAATGACTAGGACAAGGCAAAATGATCCGAGTACTTAAATCTAAAACTAGTATTAATTATAATTAGAGCAGAGATTAGTGAGAGATTCTTTTAAGTACTGGAATGATATTCTCCTCGCCACTGAGAGTTAATTTATCTACGAGAATTAAACTTTCGATCAGGGTTGTAACCAAGTCGCAAGGTTCCGAGTCACAAGTCAATCTCACTTTTATAGTTTTGTCTCAAGTCAATTGGAGTCAAGTCAGCAAGTATAGGGTTGAGTCCGAGTCATAGTTTTGTGACTCGAGTACGAGTCCAAGTCATTGTCTTTACTGTTCAGTTTTTAGTTCAACCGACGTTTTACAACTCTTCTCGAGTGATGTAGAAAGGCTTGCATTCATAATATAGTAATTTCCCTCAGTTCTGACAAATTCTGGCCCCATTTTTCAAGTATCACTGACTGATAGACGAAATACCAACAATGTGGTGACTTCACTATTGTTTAAAGTTACAATGAAATGTCTGTCTTGGCCGTCCTAGCTTGCATGCCCAATGACTCGAGTACAAGTCGAGTCAATACACAAATTGATTCGAGTCGAGTCATTTTACTCATTTGAAAAATGACTCGAGTCAAGTGGAGTCACCAAAACATTGTGACTCGAGTCATTACAGCCCTGCCTTCGATACTATTTTCCGCTATAGAACCTTGAAACCTCGATTATTCGTATCACGGCGTATGAAACATCTCGTACAAAGCTACACATATTAGTGGAAATGCTATATCTGTGAAGTCATGTTCAAACCCGCAGCATTGTCACAAAGTGCAATGAAATTGGTATGGCCAAAAACTACCGAATTATCTTCAACGTGATGCAAAATTTGCGTTATATTTTTTGTGCTCGCATAAAAGGTACATACTCGGCCTTTTCACATCATTCATACTATTATGACGTCATGATACTCGAATGCTTGATTCAGAATCGAATCACTCAGGTACTAATGCGTCACAGTGATGTAATGCCGCGACTCCATTTCTAGAACGACTGTCGGTACTCGACTGTGTTAAAAGAAGATCATGTAGTCGTCAGCATTTCCTACAAACACAAAGTTCTATTGGTTTCCACCACGGAACGAACCATCGTGTTCAACACAAATCTACCCGACAACCGACTACTTTGTATTGGATCTAAGACGCGACAGTGAGAATTACTATGTGGTTGAAAACAATCTGACTTGGACCACTAGATAATTCTAGTTGTTTAATTAGACTAGTTAGAGTGAAATTGTTCATTTTCAAGTTTCTGCGAATTCAGTAAATCTAACCCCGATCTATTTGTAAAATAACTGTGTGGCTATCATTCTAATTCTAATATTAACCTGAAAATTGTCTAGTCGTTCAACTCTGACTCATAGTGCTTGTGCTTTGGATATTGAGATATTCGAAATCTCTTCTTTCTTTTCAGAGGCGTTTTTGGAGCTTGCTTTGGACCCGATTCTGTATCAACATTGGATCTTCTGATTTATTGCGCAAGGCCTGGCTACAGGATATGGATTGTGAGACCCTTTTTTGCAATCTTGATGCAACAGATTAGAATAAGTAACCCTATTATTGGATTTGGTAGGGCCTGAACTATTTCCAGAAGTGGTCTGTAACGGAGTGCTTCTACTTTCATCAGATTACTCAAGTATTGCCTGCTTGCACTACCGACCCAAGTAGTTATAATGCTAGACTACTTATAGTTCACATTTTTCAATGTTTTAGGTAAAAACAAGGCTGGAATTTATGACTTGTAAACTTCTTACTTCTACTTAGCACCGCTGATTTCTCATATTCTCTCCATAACCTCTAATTTTTTAACAGGCAGATATCGAGGGCAGGGTCACGAAAACGCTACTTCTGAGAGATTCCGTTTCGGACCCGAGTTCTGAAATTAAACTCGTCAACCCGCCACTAGTTATCAACAAGGACCAGCAATTCAGAAAACTGATGTTTTTTCAGGATAAATATCTGCTAGCTTACTCCGGTAAGGTAACGGAATTTCCGCCGAGTCGGCACTGCTGCGAACGGCTAATTTCCATTCACTACTTAGAGATGGCGTAATCATAATTTTGATCTACTTCTTGAAAAAGCTGTCGTCAACTTTCATAATCTGATTTTGAAAAGCTAAAAATTTTCAAGTTCTTCAACCCTGTTTTCAGGGTCTTCACTTTTCCTCATCGATACCGTCCAGCCGAGTGTTCTTGCCACATCGCACGACTTCTCTGAGATACTGGATGTGTCTACTACCAAGTCTGAAATTTTCGTTCTATGCAAAAACCGCAGCATTCATAGACTAGCGGAAGGCTCTGACAAAATTGCATGTAAGGAATGGCTTTGATAAAACGCTCGATTTTGCGAATTTCGAAACTATGATTTTGCCCGCTGAACATTCAAATCAATTCCCAGCAAAACGAAAACTCCTGGAGGAAGAAAACACAAANGAAGCTCTCAAAAAATTGAAGGTAATTTTTATTGTCACAAGCAGAGATTCACAACCGCGGCTCCAAGCTAGCGGCCCGGAATATGCCACAAAAATATAGTTGACAGTTGTTGTTAGTTTCTATGAATAGTTATAGTCAATTTCTGTACATGGATGCTAAAATAGGGGATATTGGTTCTGTCTAAAGCAGCTTCTGAAAACGGAGAAATGGAATTCTTGTGGACTAGCATCAAATAGATGGATGAATACCCGTCAGACAATGATATATCTCGAGTTCTACCGGTCATAGACCTTTATATATAGTATCTGTGAAGAGTAAATTCCGACACAATTTTACTAGCATCAAAGAAGCGGGTCATATTCAGGTGGAAATCGCAATATTACCAATATTACTCAGCGTATAATCCCCCTCAAACTTGTGCATTAGGTGCTGGAATGTATGAAGAGCTGTCACATAACGGCATATTGTAGTGATGATATGCATTTTCAGTTTATTTCAATGTATAGAACTCGCCAAACTGCGTCTATCAATTCTAAAATAACCGATATAGAATCTATAGAAGTCTATGTGCATGCTTTCGAATTAGGTGGATGGTGAGATGCAGAGGTATAAGTAGTATCCTCAAGTGTTCCCACGCGGCTCCATAAGTACTCTGAAGTTTGAAATGCGGTTGCGACATCCAAAAAGTTTGAGAACCACTGATGCCATATCTTCTGAATATTGGCCGAATAGATCGAGGTGATCTGTAATATCCTTCGGTCTCTAGTCGTGAATATGCCGGCAATTTTTCTTCACATTGCATCCGATTTATTTGCTACAGCTTGATAGGAGCTGAAGAGTTCGCTTTCCGATGTCAAGACCAATCTCTCATTTCGAGCATTGCGCATACCAGGCATTAAGTCTGAACCTGAACATGAGTTGCAATTGCAAGTATGCAGATACTGTGTCTCGTGTTTCAGAATGCGTATACTATGAAACCGATGTAACATTGCAGGCAGAGAATATGCATGAAATGGTTCTTGCTGTCAAGTCAACTCATCAAGAAACAGATCAGTCTCAAGAAAACAGCATAGCAACCACGGGTCTTACCACAACAAACAACTGTGAGAAGGGACCCAGTTCTGTTGAACAGATCGAGAATGTTCAAGAAAGTAATTATTGTTACTTTTTATGGCATCTAGTAGAATTGTAAACATATGCTACAAATTTTCAATACAAATCCGATGTCTTATACTTCAACAGCAGTAGAACTGTAAGACAGGGGAGCAACATACCATCACTATCCAGAGAGCAGATGAAACAAATTATTAGGCTTATACAAAAAAGAGTTCTACCATATCAACGCAAATGCATGAATAGAGCTGCTATATTTTGTTTGTGTGCTACATGGGCGCCGGATGATGAGTCGCCAGAAGTGGTCAGATTAGTCATTATTGGTACTCAACTACACATAGAAATAACAAAAACTGCATGAGGTAAAGAAAGGTTGTTGCAGTTTCACTCATGAAAGGAAATCTTGATATCACCGGATGACGAATTGACAGCAGTTTTTGATAGATTTTCATTCCAGGTCAGTAAAATGTGGGTCCAAGTCGCTGGTTCTTGGACCTGGATTGACACGAACGCTAGGGGTTCACTGAGTCAGTCTCAAGAGTTAAGACACGCACCCAACTTATACAACAGAAATCTGGCAGTAAATGTTCATTATCTTTTCGTTTTGTCTGTAAACCATGTTTTCATGGTTTTGTTCTTTTACACTGTTGTTGACACAGACTATATCACTATAGTAACGTATTTCATGTGCGGTGTGATAGATTTTTGTATTTTGTGACGGCAAAAATTTCGGGTAAATTCGCTTAAGGTTGAAGAGAGCCACTGGTCTGATTTCTATGCCGTACTTTTGGTACTGATTCGAAAGTTATCTCTCTGCCATGGAAAGAACTATAGCTTTTTCTCGATGGCTGCAGATATATCAATGTTTTGAAATTGTATTTATTTACATAGGTTCGGAAAATAATGACAACATTGAAAGCGAAGACACAGCGGAAATCGTGTTTCAATCGCGAAGAAAACGCAACGAATCCAGATCCCGCAATCGACCCTCCTTCCTCGATCTTTCAATTTCAACGTCACAGCACAGTGGCAGCAGTTCAAAGAATATATCATCAGATGCCTCCAAATCTGACGCCTCACTTACGGATAGTTCTGAGAACACTGA
>ATSW01014104.1:0-12645 GCA_000444245.1 Botryllus schlosseri | reverse complement strand
GTTCATGGTAGATCTGAACTTTTTTACAAGCTCACGGCAATATCTGAATCCGAAACTTGACTGAGTGGGGAGATTGGTTCTTATGGCACAGTGGTTCTCAATGTATGGGTGGTTCGCCAAATGTTACCAAACTCAGATTTGGGTTGCAGCCTAAAAAGTGCGATGTAGACAAGCAATAAGTGTATTACTAGCACTTCAGCAGCAAAACCTGAGCTTCAATCAGTGCCAGGTGCCAAGCTACTTCGTAAGGACAGAAAGCTCCAACCAGAAATGTAGAAAAGTACTACAACTCCAACATTGTGCGCAACAATGACCGATTTAAACACTGGAGAGCAAAAGTTTGTCAAAATAAAGTTTTTGACGGTCAAAAAATGATTGAAATACTTTTCAGATTTTAGTGCAAAATCTGGCGTTTTTTGGGTTAAAAATAATCGCCCTAGTAATAACAAACTACCGCCATGTCAATACGTACTCACCGAATCAGGCTGCCCGGATTGTGCTTGCTCTAATGCCACATGAGTCACAGAAGTGACCGCCGCCGGGGCAACAGGGGTGGTCGGTACGCTCCTAGCCGCGTCGCTAAAGTCCATTATCGTATTATCCACCGACATATCCCGGCTGCAAGGACTGCGAGGGCACGTCCTCAAATCGAAACCGTATCGGCACGCTACCGGCCGGGACATGCGGCGAATTGATGGCCTGGTAGTCGTCGTGACGCCTGGTCGGCAGCGTGGGGGTGCAAGGGACTATGCCGTCTCCGTCGTCTGCCACCGCGGGTACCAGACCAGGGGTTAGAGGGGCCGGACGGGTCATGGTTCGGGTCCTGACGATATCGGTCGGGGTCGGGTGCAGAGGCGCGAGGACAGGGCGGGATTGGACGTACGGGTTCTGCGGGATTGCCTCCATCACGATCGCTGAAAAATGAACAACATATCTTAGACCTAGTACTTCATTTCATTTTTCATCGATATTTGCGATTGCGGACCAGCGACTCGTATTCTAATATTCTGTATAACAGTTCTTTTCAAACAGTGGGCTGATATACACTTGTACGAATGAAACTTGGGCATATTCTTGCATCTTCTGGTGGGGAATAATTCCTATAAACTTATCAGGACATTATGTACAGTGGCTCCCTGACTTTTGTCGGCGCATTTGCAAATTGTAGCTTTTATGATAATGTTGTCTCGCATCAGCCGAAGTGAATTCATATTTGCGCTATATCACTATTGACACGATCAAAAGTAGTATTCGTGTTGATGATGGACTTGATGGCATAATTCGGGGCGCTTTAGAGCGACAAGCTGCGTCTAAATGCTTTGAAATATTCAGCAGCTAGCCCTGTCATTGATAAGCAGGTATCCTATTACTTGGACATTGGAATAAAGGTGTTTACTTTTTGTGCCATAATTTTCAATAGGTTTATGAGGATGAAATTAAAAAACAAAAAGCGGGATGGTTCTCAACAAGGCCGAAAAGCACTGCTGTATAATATATCAGGACTACTATGGCCGGAGTTGGTTAGTGGTAAAGTAATGTCTACTCGAATGTAAGCGACTCCTAGTAGTTTTCAAGTTTTCGAGAACTGAGCCATTCTCATCAAATTTGGAAAAAAACTGTAGCTACCATTCTAATGCCAGTCTAATTTAGAAAAAACTGTATAGCTCTAATATAAATTATAATATAATTCGAAAATATAACTGTGTAGCTATAATAGGGTTACCATATTTTTGTGAAACAAATTCCGGACACTCTTTAGCGCCCACTAGCAGATAAAGTATAACACATTGTCTGTTAATATGACGGCACACTAGCAAAGCATTGCCAATCGACTGTATACAGAAATGGAGAGGAACATAAGTCATGAATTGGGCCATCTGCAATGTGAGCTATGGTGATTGCTACTTGCTGGGGTCAGCAATAGGTTTATCCACGGGCCGGATGAAATCGTTTGGCGGGCCGTGTCTGGCCTGTCGGGATTGTGTTTGACAGCCCTGCTATACTGATTGGTCGGTTCGGCTATCTGATTGTGTGTTTTAATCAGGTCCGAAACAACATTTTTTCTGCCCCCTTCCGCCCCAAAAAGCACTGATCTGGGCCCACCATAGGGTAATCGATGTAACTTTCTGGGCACTTACTATATGCGTTTTGCTGTTAAACTTTACGAATGAATTCTGTCAATAATATTGATTCTTCCACATATTAGGCTACTATAAAATGCACCAGCAGGTTACACATCCGGTGATTTCCAACCTTTTATGGTCGCGACCTCATTTCCATCTTGAAAATGTTTCGTGGCCCAGCTCAAAACTTGAATAAGCTGATTACTAAAATATTTCAGCTTGCTCAAACTTACTCACGGCCTAGGAAGCTTATTACGAACAACAAGCAAACGACCCCAAGATTTGGAACCACTGTCTGTGAAGGAAGCGTCCAATCAGCCTTAACCAACGCTACGCACATACCGTTAGCATATATAATTGCGATTACAATCGGACTTATTTCAGTAAATGATGGTTATTTATATTTATTTTTGATTGCATTTTTGGCGAGGGTGGTGCCCATACTAATATCAATATACGTTGCATTACCTCGAGAAGAATTTCAAATAGCCTAAATCTGCTTGAAAATAATATTGTTTCTGTTGAATTACGGAAAACTTTTTAGCCTACTTCATGCCTTCAAAATTCCGGACATTTAGGCATCTTTTAGAAATTCCTCCCGGACGCAGATTTTTCAGTGAAATTCCGGACATGTCCGGTAGTATGGCAACCCTAAGCTATAATCCTAATTCTGATCTAATTTGGAAAAACCTGTGTAGGTATAATTCTAATTGCAATTAAAAACACAAATTACCTTCGCCACTATCACCCATTTCTTGCCCCTCCACCGCCTCAAAACTCTCTGGCTGGTCCTGCTCCATATTCGGATATTCGGACCGAGAGCCTTCGTCATCGCTAGACAGCACGATCACTTCCTCCGCCCCAGACGAGGTCGGCACAGACTGATTCACAGAACCAGCCCCAACCGACGAAGTACCCACCGGGTCATCATGCCTAGGCAGTGTACTTTGCGTGTCCGCGGCTTGTAGTTGAGACTCAGACGAACTGCCAGCCTCCGATGATTGAGTCGCGGGCGTGTTGTTGCTTTCCGCTGCTTCCACAGACAACAGGACTACGGCACCGGACGATTGATCCGGGGCACTGCGCTGGCGCTTCGAAATCGGCGGGACATCGATTTGCGCATCACTAGAGCTGGCAGGAGTCTCATCCGGGGCAAGGTTTGTTTCGACTACATCGTCGTAGGTGCGTTTTTGTGCAGTTTGAGCCTGTCTAGATAAAACTACAGGTATAGAGGACCGGGACACTGACACGTCACCGCTGCTGGTTGCCGATTGCGTAGGTACGTCTTCAGACTCGCCAGGACCTGATTTACCCGGGGCAGAACTAGCTGGTGAGGGAAGGCTATCATCAGCCTGGGACGTTTGATCATCAGAGGAGGACACAATAGCGAGGTCACTCTCGGATACTTCTTCAGCCGGGGCGACAGTAACCACAGATGACGACGCAGCTTGGACTACGTCGGTGGAACTGCTCATTCGTGTCGGACCACCTCTAGACACGGACGCATCTGCCTGGGACGGGTCTGCGTTGCTGGAAGTCGAAGGGGTGGAGGATGAGATGGGAGTGGAGCTGACCACTGGCGGGTGTCGGGCAGATGAGGGGGTCATGGGGTGAACGAAGGCTCGTGTGACCGAGCCGGCGCTAGGGCCTGCCCCGGCTAGAGTACTGGAGTGGTGGCTCGAAGATGGGGTGTGAGTCGCAGGCCGGCTGGAGACCACGTCCGATGAAGAACCTGTAAAGGTGGTAATGGGTCAGAAACGATATAGAGCGGGGGTTCTAACTAGGATGGGCAAAAAAATGAATGATTAGAATTTCACTCGTTATGACATCATAAAAGTTTCTGAACGATGTGTAAAATATGTACCTTTTATGCGACAACAAGGAATACAATACCAGTTCAACATCACAATGAAGATAATTGCTATTAAATAAATGCTGATTAGCGATTGTGATTAAAGAGTGACATCTCGTACTGAATGACATCGAATGTCCGCAATCATGTGCGACAAGTGCGTAAATGCGTAATTGATTTCCACTAGTCTTGAGTTATAAAAGAGGTCAGGTTTGAACCACCTGAAATCGGCGTCAATACAGCACATATTCCATAAAAACTCGTACATTTTGACTTGCGCAAATCGTCGCCGAGGCTACGTAAGACGCATTGATAAGCGGGCGTATTTAATTGTTGGACGCATTGATAAGCGCGCGTACCGGTATTTAATTGTTGGATGTGTTGATAAGCGCGCGTATTCAAATGTTCGAAGCGTGCGTATTTCATTGTTCACGACAGATCAGGGAGTCGCTAATCAACAGCACTTCCGGACTCGTCGACAAGCTTATAATACGCCTATAATCGCCAACNCGGGGATGTTGTNTAATCGTTATTTACACAGNGCATGTACTTAACCNTAATGAATTGATGCTACATTACNAAATTCGAAAAAAATCGANNCCCCCCCCTTATTTTTCGGCTGGCTACNCGCCTGNGCNTNGAGGTCGCATAAAAGGCTATCAAAACAAAATGCACACCCACCTTCCTGCGCATCTTGCTGCGGCTCTGGCATGACCCTGGCCGTGCGCGTCACTCTCATCGGCGACACCTGGCTGACGCGCTGCGTCGACATCGGCCTGATATTGACCGCCTTCCTCAACTCCACNGATGAGCCCCCGCCCGGTCCCGCGTGTATCTGATGCCCGACCACCGTGCTGACCTTATTCTGCTGCTGTTGCTGCGNGCCGGCCGCCGACACCTGCTTCTGAAGCTCTTCCACTTTAGCCATGAGCTCGGATTTCTGGTCGGACTCTTTCTTCACGGCNTGCTTCAGATTTTCNACGGATTCTTTCAGATTATTCGCCTCTCCTTTGAGCTGATCTCTCTCGGAAACCAGNTCGTCTTTTTCTCTCCTCACCTGTTCGATTCTAGTTTTNGCCAGCNTCAGCAATCTCTTTGATTTGTCGTCTTTTTCTTGNAGTTGTTTCTTCATGTCGTCNCGTTCCGTTGTNAGCTTACGGANTTCTTGCGCGTTATTGCTGGCGCCCGCTTTCGATTCCTCTTCNGATTTTTTANTAGCCTGCTCCACTTGGCTTTTGAGAGCGTTNTTNTCAGCNGTNGTAACNGACAGACGAGCCTGCATCTCTTCCTTTTCCTTCGCCAGTTTGGTCATGGACGCTTCCAAAGCCGAAACCTTTGCGTTCAATTCNGCTTTCGCNGCCTCGGAAGCGTTGACTTGTTCTTTTANCGCCGCGTCTGACGCAGTTTCTTCCCCGGGAGCTTGNTGTTTNGCTTCNATCGTCTCCAGTTTACTNTTCAATTCTTCGTACTGGCTCTTGTATCTGCGGCCGACTTTGCGGATTTGCGCGATAGTCTTTGTCTTCTCGTTGACTTCCGCTTGCTTGGCCGTCGCGTCCGCCGTCATCTTTTCGATCTTCTTGCCGTTGTTCGCGTTCTCCAATTTCAGAGCCTCTCCCTGCTGCGTGAGGTTGCGAATCTCTCCTTGGAGATTAGANATCTCCAATTTCTTCTCCGTGACGTCCTTGTTCAANTGTTCCACGTTACGTGTCAGCCTTTGCTTGTCGCCCATCAGTTTCCGATACTCTTCAGGGTCCTGCCGCTTGGGAGATTGCAACAGCTGTTGAGATCTCTGCTGCCAGCGGCGCACGTCCTGCTCCAAAGCCTTTTTCTCCGCTTCGAGCGTGTCTTTTTGCGTCCCTAGCTGCGTGTTTTCCGTGTGTAAGGGCTCTAATTTTTGTTTCGTCTCTTCGAGCTCGGATTTCAATANTTTCAGCTCGGCTTGGAATTTCTCATTNTCCGCGCGTAACATCCTGTTGCTGTCAGTCAGCACGTTGAGNGANTCGACCTTCTTCATNAGAGCCTCGTGCTTGGCNAGTTCCACCGANGTCGTCTGCGACTTGTGCCTCTCGTCNCGNAGNGCTTTTTTCGCTTCGTCCGCTTGNTTCTGCAAGTGAGCCATCTGCTGTTTCAGTCGGTTACTCTCNGTCTCNGCNACTTCAAACTTGACTTCGTACAAGTTCTTTTGCTTCCGCAAGTACCGGACNATGTCCATCAGNTGCTCGTGAGATTTACCNGACGGGTCCTCNGCAGCCGGTCCNCTNACGTTGAGCTTTTCGACGGAATCGGACTCGCGTTTCTGTTGCTGCGCCACCATTTGCGTGCTCAAATTCTCGAGTTCCGTATGCAGCGCGTGCACTTGCCCGTTCAAATCAGAGTTTCTTTCCTTCAGCTCTTCGTTCTCTTTTTCCAAATTCATCCTCTGTTTCTCCCACATTCCCTTGCTCGAATCCAACAAATGCTTGGCTTGCTCCGCCTCGCTTTNGAGCGCGGACGCTTTCTCGTCCTCAAGTCTCGAGCTTTCTTTCAGCTCCATGAGCTGTTTCACGCTCTCCGCATGTAGCAACATTTCTCTTTGATACTTATTTTGCGCGTCCGCGATAAGATGAGCTTGCTCCCGATACTGATTCCTGGCTTCTTGCTCGCTACGACGTAGCTCNTTTTCTTTCTGGAGCAACATGTTCAATTCTTCTTGCAACGAAGTGACCTGGCGCTTCAAATCTGAAGTACGGCGATCCACNTCTCCGAGTAAACTCGTCTTTTTGCTGTTAAGCTCCCGGTTCTCCTCTTCCAAAACAGTGATCTTTTGCTCCAACTTGATCTGATGTTCGCTTGCGCTTTTTAGCTTNGCTTCTAAAGCTTCGGATAATTCGCGATTGGCTTCGTTGGATTGCTTCAGAGATTCCTCCACCGCCGCGGCGCAGTCTTTATGCTGTTGCGCCGAGCGCTGTTCTCTNTCACACCTGGTTTTTAAAGCTGCATTTTCATCTTGTANCGAACGGACTTGTTCTTTNGCGTCTTTCAACGCTTGCACNGTNGCGTCNTCCGGAGATNTTTCCACGCCGTGCCCGCTACGAGATATTCTCTCTTCTAAAAGCGCGACTTTGGACACATGGCTCTGATTCTGAATTTTCAACTCCTCCAATTCTTTATGCAGCTCCTGACTCTTGGTAACGAGAGACTCNTTTTCGGCGCGTACGTTCTCCAAGCTCTGCTGCGACTTCAACAGCTGCTTCTCCACCATTTGCAGCGNGGANTGCTTCTGCTGCAGGCTCTCGTTGCCCGTCTTGCGCAGAGTCTCGATCTCGCGATTCANAGCGTCGATACGACNCCTNAGCTCGGACCTCACTTCCAAATCCTCTTTCTCCATGCTCTGCTGGATTTTCTGCAGGTTCGAAAGAAGCACGGACTGTCCGCGTTGGTCCCGTTGTAGAGACGCGTTTTCGGCCCGTACATGCTGTTCGGCGCGACGTAAAATCTCAANNTCGGCCGACAAGTTCTCGATTTTCGTCTGCAGTCCGCTTTTCTGCTGCTGNACAACCATCAAGTCGTTGGATATCCTGCTGTAGTTGAGCTCGTGTTTCTGCACGATGACCAGCAGCTTGGTGTTCTTTTCGCGTACCATGTCGCATTCCTTCCTGACGTTTTCGAAAGTTTCCTTCAGCAAGTCNTACTTTTCNTTGGTGAAATCGACATTAGCTTTCAGTTTGGCATTGTCGGCACGAACGTTCGATATCTGAGTACGCAGGTTATCAGTTTGCTCGTTAGCGACCTTCGTGTTTTCAATCGTTTCTTTTTTATATTCATCNTACTCTTGCTTCAAGATTTGTAACGCTTTCGTTTCAACGTCCGAATTTCCCTGGCTACCGCTGGTATCTCCACTACCCTTTGAAGGTGTNAGAAGNGACGGGCTGCCAATAACTGAGAAAGGAATCGCGCCTTTCGGCTCTTGCGACAAAAGCACACGATACATATCACGTTGTCGCACNATCGCTTCCACATACGTCAACTGCTTTGNCCTTTCTTCTCTCAAATGTTNAAGTTCNTCTTTGGCTTGGTCCAAAGTATCTGTGAGACGTTTGACTTCGTCGCTATGCGTCTCTCTNTCTCTTTTCTCACTTTCCTCACCGAGTTCGCGGACGACACCCAGAAGACGTCGGTTTTGCTCCTGTAGCTCATCGATGTTACGGAAAGTCACGAGATGTTCGGANATCACTTCAGACGAGCTAGACACGTTCGGGTCCGCTTCATCGTTGCTATCCATCAACACTCTCTGCCCTCGGCTTTCCTCAAGCTCTTTGAGAAGATACTTGACTTGAGTAGATAGATCTCTTGTTTCGGATTCGAGCCGTTTTTTATCNCGTTCCACTTTTCCCAACCTCCTCAAGGCATCATCNGCCTCTGCTTTCATTTTTTGGCAATCGATGGCGGCAGAATCCATTTGCGCCGTCAGCTGCGTCACAGTCGCCAACGCACGTTCGTAATCTTCCTTTTGCTGCTTCAATATGGGCGCCTTCTCCTGCAGTTCNTGCAGGATATCNTCCATCGTATCGCTAAGCCTCTTGTTTTCGTGCTTGGAAATTTCCANNTCGTCNAATGTCTCCACGTACTTTGTGTAGATTTCGGTGAGAGTCATTCCGGACCGTATAAACTTACTGGCCATCGCCGCCGTAGGGCACAAAGACGCTAATTCTTCTTCGGANAGATTCTGCGGGCCTTGTTTCTTGTGCGCGGTCAACAAGTCGTTCGCCTTTTCCAATTCTTTTTTCTGCATTTCGATCTCGTTTGCCATTTCTTGCGCTTTGCCCTTCCATCCTTCCACCTCCCTTTCGGTATTTTGTTGCGTTTCGGCNGCGTTATTCACTAATNTTTGGAGTTCTTGTACCGCTGACAACAGTTCCTTTGCCTTTTCCTCCTCGTCTTTAGCGGACGCTTTGTAGAGTTCGGCCAGATTTGTCATAGATTGTAGCTCGTTTCTGTAAAGCTCTTCCATCGACTGTCTTTCTTGATCTGCCGCATTCATTTTCTCCAACAACTCGCCGACCTTTTTTTCCAAATTCGAATTGCTGTCGCGAAGATTTTTATTGACATCGCTCAGCTGTTTGATTTCGTTTGTCTTCACTTCCATTTGTACCCTCAAGGTCACCATCTCGTTATCTGTGTTCATCTTTATTTTATTCAATTCCGCCACTTTCAAATTCAATTCCTCTGAAAGCTTACCGTTTTGTTGCGTTAACGATTCCTTCTCTTGTTCTAAACGTTTGCTGTTGTACTGCGTGGCGATGCCGGAATTTTGCAGTTCGTCCAGTTTTAGTTCCAATTCATTTTTACCCGCGATGGCCACAGAGAGCTTGTCGGATACAGCCCTCCACTCCTCTTTCAATTCTTTTAATTCCAATTCTTTCCTCTCCATCAAATGTTGCATGGAAAGTTTTTCGTCCTTCCAAACATCTTGGGAATGTTTCAAGGCTACAAACTCTGCTTGAGACGTGGCATATATGGACTCCAGTGATTCGATTCGCTCTCGCGACGATTTCAAATTCACATCCAGTTCTTTTTGTTTCTCAGTGGCCCTGACGCAATTAGTTGTCTCTATGTCCAACTTTGCGGATATGTCGATGATAGTTTTATCCATCTCGTAGCATTTTTGTTCGTAGTCGCCTTTTAGTTTGTCCAATTCCGACTTGAGCGAATCGAGTGCCGATTCCTTCAGCATCAATTCTTTTCCGAATTTGGACTTCACATCTTCAGAGAGTTGCGTCACCTCCTCTTCAGAGAGGATTTGCGATAAATCAACAGACATGACTTTAAAATAGTGTCGTATGCAGAGTTATCATCTAAAACAATGCACAATGATTATCCAGGTATTAAAAACTTCGTATGTTGACTGTGAATAAAATATAATGGACGATACACCTACATATCCAACACAGAGACCCACATGAAAATGGAGTCAAATACAAGGCTTCTATACCAATGTCACTAGTTGCAAAAGCATCTCNTATAGCCTACAGATATGTACCATCAGTTATGGGCAATAAAAAGTGAAAATATATTTTCATGGTGTCAAGTATTTTGTAATAAGAGTACTTTGGCAGGCAAAATTAGCAGTTAAGTCAAGCAATTAANCACAATGAAATAACCCAGAATGATTAATCAACACCTCAAGTAACCATATCAAGATAAAATAACGTAAAATTATTATTAACACCAAAGTATGCACAGAAACAGTCTGAATAGGATATTAGATTCTCNCACCCACACACCAAAATTACCGTTATGATGGCAGTTAACTGATTGAACATGTTGAATTGCTTGTTCAATATGCCATTATGATTATATACTGTATACTAGGTGGGTTCAAAACCTCTTGATGTCAAATACTCGCGTAACATTTCTAGGTTCACTGGGCGCAAATATGGTCCTATNCTACGCCTGGTCCACCATTTACCGGCCAAGGCCTCTTCGGATCCCNACTTTGTGTACTGATATTTGTAATGTTGAGCTCGGATATATTTTGGCGGGCTTGTGTCATGGAAAGGATTTTTTTCTAGCAGAGCTGAAATCTCCTCATCATTCAGAAGCAACTTTGNTATAAACCGGACAAACCACGGATTACTTTCTGCATTCTGAAATGCGGCAAACCACATCAGCCAATCTAAACGATAATGGTAGGGAGATATGAGACAAGGCCTGCGTGAAGTATTACCTGGCTTGCAGTAAAACTCATACTCCAGCCATTCCGTATTACCAGCATATGGGTCGCCATTAGTGCCTTGGATTATGACTTCCGTCCTAGTCTTTGTAACACTTCCAAAGGCCCCATACGTGTTTACGATTCTAAGAGGGGAAAAGGAGCGATTCATCACTTGACCAGGTGATAGCATATTCAACACAACCGGCANACTTAAATACGAAATAAGGCAGAAAAGCGAGAAGCTTAAAANGGATCTCGGCATAAAAGAAGATCCCGTCTTTCTTTTTCGGCTCTCTAGCTTATTCAAGTGTATCAACCGCTGAATATCTTGCTTGGAGCTTTCAGAAAATACACATTGAAAGAATTTGTCATCAAAACAACAGATTGACGGTAGAATCGTTAACCAATTNAGAAAACTCAAGTTTCCGCTCAAAATAAGAATGATTTGAAATATAATTTGGACACAGCCAGCAAATATNCGAGCCTTTCTGGGATAGAACAGTAGAAACGGTATCACAAGCTCTANGATATGATTGCCAAATGTTTCAAATTTATGAAGAAATTCTGGTGATTGGTGCATATAGTAACTCAACGGGTTTGGAACCGGCTGTGTTTGATAATGATAATTCATGCAAGTTAGATCCCGCCAGCATCTGTCNCCTCGTATTTTTATCAGTCCTGCACCAAGCATGATGCGGAATATAAGCCAACGATAGCATATGATGACAACAATCGAGGGTGGCGAATGCCNCGGGAAACTTGATATTGCAAACAACGGACAGAAAAATATNGCTAAAAATCCAGTCTCAAGCAGCTGAGATTCCCATCCAAATGAGTACCAAGTCTGCCCNACATTGACAATNGAGTGATAGAGTATCCANAGACTCGTCATCATAATAGCGTTAGCAGCTCCAGTNATTAANACATACAACGACAATACTATACCAATGCTTGCAAATGCATCAAGGTAAAAATTCAAATGATCCAAATTCACAAACCATAGTAAAGTGGGGCAATTNTACAACAGAGTCNATNGAGAACTCTCGCNAAAGTATTCCTTGTATTGCTTCATAATATTNGTTNCAGGNAGAATTCCTTTTTGTCCGATNAAAGCTTTGTTTTGATTCAATGCTACAAGGAAAGCCANGAAGTATATAAGGCCAAGANTTCTGAGGAACACGACACGGGTNAGCCAGTATGTTGTCTCGCTTTTCCATTGATTAGACGGCGTTTCAGGTTCAAANATTTCGTCATCNGATTCTTCAGTTTTCTCCGATTTTTTCGANTTCCACCTCCTTCTCAGTCCGACCACCTCGTCANTCATTTTGATNTTGTAAACAATCCNCTCAGGNAAAACAACAGGCNCAGATNTTCAAAGAATNNAGGGTCGANGTNGAGACCAGTTNTGCATTTNATNNGACCGTATCACAAATCACTNAAAATTCATCANGCTAACGTAATNAANAAAACCATNNNGATTCGAAANTATGCNTATTTCGAGTTACAGCGGTNNCGCCAGCGAAGATCGAATCGNGCAATCGTGCGAANCNAGATATGGCTCNTTTTGCTTTCGNGCTCCTGAGCTTTCATTTCTTAAAAATGACAGGCNGAACAACGNNANGGATATTCTTTNTGATTCTTNAATAACAATAATTTTCAGTCATNGGATTTTCTTTATTTTTTTCCAANGCAATGCAACGTACTGAACAGACANGAGGACATCGAAAAGACAATGTGCGTTCNGAATNTCAAAGCCCGATCTGCATNCTATTTGAATCTTACTCCNCGGTCTTTCATTCTCNTCNCCTCTCTGACTCTCAAGTCNCAAGTCAATCNAACNCAGGNTTGNAGTGTCAGAGAGTGTGTGTGAGAGAGAGAGGGGGGGTGTGTGTCGTGTGACATGCTGTGGTCAAACGACCGACTCGGTTTCGGTCAACTGCATCTTAAAAATGACTTTGCCTTATTTCGTACATTAT
>ATSW01014103.1:0-25288 GCA_000444245.1 Botryllus schlosseri | reverse complement strand
CTTATATTTTCGGAATCGGTGTGACAGTAGCTTTCGATCAAGACCAGATTCAGTAAATTCTGCGCTCTGGAGGATAACTTTTGCATTGCCAGAAATCCTACAGTCGCTTACGGAAAACAATTCTGAATCCAACTTCAGCGAAGCGGAACGAAGATGCAAAATCGGTCGTTACCATTCAATGGTTACATTCGACAGTGCGAGCATAGCAATTTACTACGTTGCTATGTTGTAAATTGCTATAGTGCGAGTTTGCTTATTTATTTTGGTCTGAGTTTCCATGATGCAACCAATCTCCATTCAAGCTGTAGCTGGCTTGATAGTCTCCGGATCCCTTCGCTTCAGACTGGTCTACATTGTTTTATATTTCGTTCTGTATTTATATATATTGGTGGAGCCGAATAAATACTCTATCCCTCTCTCTCTTTCTCCCTTGTGGTTCTGAGCGAGCACTCCCTAATGCTATCGTGGAATTCATAAACCACTTCATCGCGTCTTAACGCTTTTTGTACCGTACGAGTGGTTACAGTTAATACAATGACGCGTTCCGTATTTGTAATACACAGTTCAATAACAAAAAATTGACTGACATGACAACTATATAATATTCGTGCACCAAATGTTCCGAAAAGTGTGAAGAAGCCAATGAGGCATGACTACCATACCACGGAGATTTCAATGCACATCAACAATTATTCACTTTTTGTTCGTATGTGGTGCTGATAGCGGTACAGTGATTACTGATTAGGAATTCTCAGACAGGCTCCATAGATTTCCTTGGTCTCAGTCTCACAGTTTCAATCGATTGTTCGCACGCTAATCTGTTGTGATGCGTTGTTAATGTTGATCTCCGTCATTGGTAGGAGTGGTAGCTGGAACGATTTGACACATAGTTCCGAATGCAATCTCACGAAGATAAAGCTACTCCGGAGGCAAAGACCGATGTTGCTTCTCAAGTTGGGGTNAGGTGAGGACATGCTGTCATTATTACTATTATATGTGTTCCGGTGATTGTTATCCAGGCAAATTTATTGAAACTTTTTTTGAAACTGGATTTTGGAAATGCTTCATATATTACTTATTACTATTAGAACTATAGAACTACTCAATGTGCAAAATCTGCAACTATATAGAACCAGTAGTTTGTTTACTGTCAAAATTGATATTTTCTACAAGTCTGGCTGTCTCTGCCTGTCCTGTCACACTGACTGGCCGGGTTGGAATCCTGGTGTGTGTAGCATAATATATTAAGTGTGCCATGCGATTTTCAGCGTCATCTTCGTGTTATAGTCAGTAGAATCTTTGGTGTACACGAGACAGCGATCCCATATTGGCTGACTGGAATTATAAATTATAATCTGGTTGGGCACTGAAACAAATGCCCCCAATATTATCCTCATTCCTCAAAAGGGTGTAATGTATACTGTAGTGTCTTGCATCCTCTGGAGTCTTGATCAGGGGTGTTTAACGTTTATGCTATTCACGGCCGCATTCCAGCGGACAGTCGTAATGGACCACCTGGACGCCAAATCACCATGTAATATTGGCTACTGGGAATACGCGCTGAGGACAGCCCTTGCGGTGTTCTGTGCCATTACTGTTTTTTGTGAAATACCTTGTCCGTAAGATTTTCCAATTTTATAGATGCAGAACGCCTCCACAGTTTTACTATAAGCACTGAAATCGCAAGTATTAATGTTTTGTTAAGAAAAGTGACTTCATGACTGAATTTCATCAATAATATTGGTGTAGTTACACATAACTATCAAATATTTGCCCTTTCTCAGCCCAACACCAACAGATTTACCATTGCAGCTGAAGGAGAGAATTTCTTCGACTATTCCTGGCACACAATTGATGATGATGCATTTTTGGGTTGTTTTTAATCAATTTGTCTGTGGCATTATCATAAATAGCGGTTGCATTTAAGTATAGAATATTCTGCAATTATTTCTCTTTGACAAAATTGCTTTGTCTATAAGATGATTCCCCACTGGATAGGGAATGAGATATTCATTCAACAATGCTCTGCTTATAAACAGCCACCAATCCTGTATCACGGTGGTTTTCAGCGTCCACTGACAAGTTTCTCAATTGTAGAGTTCCTTAACTGGGGGATTTTATCTAAAGCAAATTGGCAAAATTTGACCCCCGATTGAATGATTAGTGTTGTGTATCTATGCTTTATCGAAGTTTAGTTCTAAATTAACACAATATTCTATTTTAGATCAAAGGCTGTGATTACCTACTCTGCATCAGAGGGTAATGCAGTGTATTTACGATTACCTCCTCGGACTGATCTGAACAATGCCCCATCAAACTGGCTGAGAAAAACGATTGGCTTGAGGCCTGAAGTGGTATTACCTGGCTCAAGATATATCAGCAATCGGAATCAACTCTTTAGCGGTTTTGCCATGGCTGGAAACCATTTAAAACATGTGGGGAAGGTGGATGTGGTCTCTGATGCGGAGGTATGACTTCTTCGATATGATCACCAAAATATTGTTACTGTTAGATTATGGCACAGTATTTACATTTCAATTCATATTGAAGTGCACAGGCTCTTAATTGAGATCCGTGGACTAGTTTTACCAGGTCATGAAAGGTTAAAGAAAATCGTGAAGTGAAGGCTAAAGACCAGAGTATTGAAATCCAGGATGTGCGGCCAATCCATGGTTTGATTAAAGTAGCAGTAAGTGATCCACACATCGAAGTTGAATAGTAATAAGCAGATTCTGGAATTCATAAATAAGTGCGCCGATATGTGGATTTAGCACAATGAGTAAGCACTTTCTTTTTTCTTCTACATGATTATGCCAGATTTAGTTCATTTCTGAGATACCGATAGTCGTAGATATTTAAAAATACTGCAAATTGAAGGCAGTTATGGTTAGGTGTGGTAGGGAAGGCTGTGAGCCAAAAGTATCCACAAACCTTTTCAAAAGTAATATTGTTGTCTTAGTGTTGGTCTATTCCAGTAGTTTTGACATGCATAACGAATCGGCTACTGATCGATCGGTTGGGGACGAAATATGTTGTTGGTATTAGTTGGTACTATGACATGTGTGTTGCTCTGTCAATGGCATAGCCACAATTTAGGGTTTTTGTAGACAGCAATTGGTGTGATCAAATCGTAGATATTGAAAATCAAATTACATTTGCTATTCCTTGAATTTAATGAAACAAACATTTTGTTACCTACTCATTTTAATTTAATTGCATTTTTATGTCTAATTAATGCAGCTCCATAAAACTTTCCAACTAGGTTACAAAGGAAGTTCAAGGTAATAACCAGGGTTGTAATCAAATCACAAGGCACCGAGTCAAGTCCGAGTCCAAGTCAGCGAGCAGATGGTCGAGTCCAAGTTATTGTGGTGACTGCACAGTTTCCAGTTGAAGTCCTGTTAAACCCACTTTATGTAACTCTGTTTGGTGATATCGAATGGTTTGCATTTATAATATACTAGTTTTCCTCACTTTTAGCAGTTTCTGGTCGCATTTTCAAGTACCAGTACCAATAGACCAAATCCCAATAGTGTGGTTACTTTACTATTCTTCGAAATTACCATGAAATGTCACTCTTGGCTGTCTGAGTTTCGATTCATATGACTTGATTCAAGTCATGCGCAATGACTCGAGTCCAAGTCGAGTCAATACGCAGATTGACTCGAGTGTCATTTCCGTATTTTGAGAAAATGACTCGAGTCAAGTTGAATCATCAGAAAATCGTGACTCGAGTCATTACAACCCTGGTAATAACCCCCCAAAAAATAGGAGTCGGGGCCTTGAAAAAATGCAGGAAGCCCTGTTCTAGTGTATTCTACTATAAGCCCTGTGCAATCGAGAAATGCCAATTGCAGAATATCAAGAAATTGCTGAAAATTCCATACAGCAACGCTCACACAAGCATGGCAATCCACAGAGTTGGCAGGACTCTGCTATTGGAAAATTTTGACATGAAAAAGTACTCTGAACAAGGTAATATCCAAGTACATTTTGTGTTATCGTATTGTAATGTGTCAACAGTACTCTGTCTACTCCTGCAAGTGGCGACAGTGTACTTTGCCCTCGCAGCCCCTCGTCATCCTGGTCCTTATTGGATTTTCACTGGTGTGACAAATCAATGAATCTATCTATCTATTAATCAGTCTCTTATCTGTTGTGTTTATCTATTTTGCACTATTCAATTGGCGCTTGTTTTCAGACATTATTTAGTGATGCTTTCGTCTGGTAGACTGTAAAATCTAATCATCAGAACTTAAGGTTGGTGAGATTATGCTGGTGAGCTTATCTAGAAAAGTGATATCTGACCATGTTTTGAGGGTATTTATATCAGACATTTCAATTAATCTCTGTATTAAAGTGACCGTCTCAAACTGCTTATTCATTAGGTATGGTAGCTAAATTATTTGGAGCTGCGAAGGCGCTGCTAAATGAAATGGAATTGACAGAAATGAAATAGCATTGAATTGAACAATTGAATAGTTTATTTATATTGAAATAAACCCAAATATTTTCGGCTGACACTCATCAGGGTTGATTGTCAGCAACTGTTAGAGAGTTGAAAAAAACATTTTATATCAACAATCGTATCACAAAATATGACGTCACCGGCATGAAAAATCGAAACAATGACCCAGTGTACTATTTCTAGAAGGTACACAAACTTCTTCTGTAGGCACAGACTTTGTTGGTCTCTAGAGCGAATAGTTAACCTTAGTAGAATAGAATAAATGGCGGGTCACAGACTCTGGACGCCTGTTCTATGTGATACGTTCACGCTACAGCGGTATTGGTATTCAAGTATAATTATAGGCGCAGTGTCATGATAATATAACGATGCTGTATTTTTTCAGGCTCCCGATGGACATGGTTCCGTGATTTTTACCGAGAACTATTTCAACAAAGTGATGACCATACTTTGCTGAAGAAGAAGAGTCCCTCTTCACAAAATGACCGCATGATGCTTTCGAAATTTTTATATTACAGGTGCATTGCCATGACAACCTACTTGATTTCGATAAAGGCTTAATTACCATAGTACTATGATACTCAATTTCCGTCGAATGTTCACTGTTCGATTTTGAAACAAAGTTACAAAGTTGCCTGACACAGCGATTAAATGGTTATGTCGTCTAAAGCAGTAGTTCTCAACCTTTTTGAGCTCGCGGACCTGCAAACCTTCAAAATAAACCCTAAATTTAATTATGATAAATGGATGCAACTCAAATGTAATATTGTACACTTCATTTCATGCTACTTTTTTGGTAGTAAGCCTACATATTTATGCGTGAATCTGATAAGTATAGGTAAGGCGAAGCTCGCGGAGTCCTGTTGAAGACCACTAACTTAATCGTTGTTGTTCGGTATTCTTTGAAATGAATGAGATGCTATTCGCCAGGCCCTATTATGCTGTTAGTATCGCTTAATTGCAATGTCGGAATTTAACGATGTTTGTTCAAAAGTCTTCCGCAGCTTTTACATGTAACTTGTCCGAAACGAGTCGTAGGCTACTTTTAAACAGTTTCGTACAACACTCGCACAATTGTGACATACGCCCAAAGTAGACCATGAAATCTCTATTAGCCTACGAAATCGCAAAAATATATGTTTCAAACTTTTAACTGAAGTTATAATTTGAAGTTTTATTTCTCTAATTAATGGACAAGCGTCCATCTTCCCGCATTTTGAAATTGAGGTATAAAATTCTAATATATGTCCCAGACCAGCAGGAAACTTGCCACGGACCGGCGTTTGAGAACCGCTGGTCTAAAGCCGTGTTTCACGACCACCGGTCCTCGACAAGTATTCTGCAGATCCCCAAGCAAATTACAGATTTTGTTCTCACTTCCAAAATGCAAGACGTTGGACACTTGTCCAGTAACTAGAGTAATAAAACATCAATTTATTATTNCCAATGTTANNNTTGTAGNAATAGAGAATTCATGGCCTACTTAGGCGTACGTTTCGGACAAGTTATATGTGAAAGCTAGCGACACTTGGCTGTATAATAGGGGCTATAGCAAACATCAATGTCGCATTTCTTTCAAATGATATCAAACAAGCGCAGTCAAGTTAGCGGTCTTCAACAGGACACTGGAACTCCATGGAGAAATTTCAACAGAGCCACCAGCCACATATAAATATCTAATATTAAAAGGGCAGCATGAAATGGAAGTTTACAACATTACAATTGAGTTGCATGCATTTGTCGTTCTTAGATTTAGGGCTAATTTGGATTTATAGAGATTCACAGGTCCACAACATTTGTTTAAAAATTTTACTGGTCCGCGAGATCTAGAAGGTTAAGAGCCACTGGCCCGAAGCATGCTTGATTAGGCTCAATGCCAACATCTGGGCGTCCAACAGTAGGATGTTCGAGAAATCTCAGATCTCTCATCATTTGCTTCAAGCTGGAAAATAATGGCTCATAACTAGGGCTGGGCACATTGGTCCTCGTACTCGAATCTGAATTGAGTATTAACTCTAATGATTTGAATCGAGTAGCGAGGGATGATTTTTACCGTGCTGAAATGAAACGCTCAGGGTGAATTTAAAAATGAAGATTATAATGCGGTACTCGACTCGAAGATTGATACTCGATTTAAAACCGACTCGCTCGGACGCTCGATTCTGTCCAGCCCAACTCATCACTACTAATTCTAGAGTACGAGTCCTGAAAAGAGGATATAAAAATGCATAGTGAAATAAACAACCACAACTTCTTTTGATTTGGAAATTCAAATTTAGAATGTAGATTATTTTGAATAGCTCTGGACAGGTCACTTTGACCAAATTTATTTGTACTTTGTCCTTGTAAATGCTCATAAATCTCAAATTTATCGGTTGATATTTGAAGACAAAATTTCATTCGTTCTCCGCGGAGAGAGTTGAGATGCATCTTGTTAACCGCCAAAATCTTATGCATTCCTCTCTCTTTTAAAACATTGAATTGCAAATTATGCTGTTGTTATTATAATTATTATGATCCCCGTTTGCTCATCGAGTCTACAAGTTGATTCACAATTGAATACCGGTATATCAATCGTATCCATCGCAGGGGAAATACTCATTATACTAGTTTATATTTAGTATTGTCCTGCCCTAAAACACCGTTTCTTTCACCGCCATGTTGTCAATGTTTTGCAGTGTTTATCAAGAGTCTTGCAATAAACTGGAAGATCGGTCGGTAACTCCGAGATCTCCCAGTCGGAAGAGCGACGTTGAAAGCAACATTGGGTATAGTGTAAATCTATATTTTAAGGAACCTCTGTGATGATGGCTTTTTTGGCTGATAAATGTTTTAAAATAACGCTACCTCAACTTGAATGTCGTCAATAGCAAATGATATTAGATGATGGATGGGTGCATGTTTATTGGGAATGAGTTCTGTGCAGAATACTATCATCAGTAAAATTGTACAAAATAGCTGATAATCAGAACATAATGTAGCATTTGCATGTGTAGTTTCTGTTGCACGGATGCCCCATTCTTACTATAAAATGCCCAGGGGCAGGCCCGTAGCCGGGTATTACTCAGATACAGCATTACAGCAACACTGTTTTCAAAATGCATGGTTTTTTATAGCTTACGTCCACGAACAATGCATATTGCAATATTTATAAGTTGCTTCTTACGCTAACTCTCTCTCGTATGCAAGGGGAGATTTAGCCTTTTTTCACCTCGTGATCTTATTCTCAAATGTCGCGGCACGTTCACCAGAATTAACAATGAATTAGATATTTCACAAATGTAACATTGGTATTAAGTTGCACTGACTTTCTGTGTTACATTTCCTTGCCAAGCAGCCGAGTTTTTTAGTACCTATGTAAATAGGTGGTTACCTGAAAAGATGCCTGACGGAAACAGCA
Organism: Botryllus schlosseri; assembly: GCA_000444245.1. NCBI lineage: Eukaryota > Metazoa > Chordata > Ascidiacea > Stolidobranchia > Styelidae > Botryllus > Botryllus schlosseri. Next base: position 17,420 of record ATSW01014103.1, on the reverse strand, counting down.
CAATCGTACTGCTTCAGAAGAATCGCATATCCACGATAATTGCTGTCTCTTNCANNCAAGATGTAATGGCCATGCCCTGTAAAATACTGCCTGGAGAACCATATGAGTATTTGGAAGATAACATTTTTTTTCGTCTGAAGTTCAAATTTTATTTTCAAAGCTTTTACCGTATCCTTAGTAGAAATATGTCACAGCAAAGTTTCCAAGGTGTTGCCCATTGCAATCTTACAGTTTCTATAGCTCTTGATTAGTTACTTCATTGAGATATTTCTTCTCCTGCGTTATGTATTCCGATTTTTAATCCCTGTTTCTGTTTACCGATTCTGTTGAAAGCACTTCAAAACCACAAGACTGACATGATTCCATCTATTCTTAATCCCTGACCCAGTTCAATTGAAATCGTGGTGTAATAGAATGTTGAAATTTTGAATGAGGCTTCTTTACAATCTTCTTTTTTTTCACAGAATCCCAAGACTCCCAAACATCTTGAAACCTGATCATTTCGCGCAAGAACAAAGTGAAAGAAGATGGAAATATTGGACACCTCATGAAAATCTTCCCCAAGGCTCTCAGGTATGCTGTACTATCGTTATTGATGAACTGGCCTTGACAGGCAGCTGTTCTGCTATTCTTTTCACCAACATGTTGTGTATCAGCAGAGCTTTAATATCGTAGCAATTTGTTTCTTATGGGAACTTATTCCTAGTATGTTGCTTTTCACACCATACATTACTCACCCATATCAATGAACTCAGAACACCCCCCTATGTAGATCTACTTCCAATGATATCCAAAAAACAAGTTAAATCTTATTATTAGATCTTCTATATTAAATAATTCTGCAGACGTTTGACGACGAAGCGTTTCGATTTGAGAGAAACATATTATGGACGTTTGAAGATCTGAAAATGATCCTAGGGACGAACATGCCAATATTTGGTGGAGGAAAGTATCCGGCTGTCAGTCTGCGACTGCGGTAAGTATTAGAGGTAGATATCTTGACTCCAGAGCAGAATTGCTGCATCCATGGTCGCCGAACCTGGGTAATGGGTATGCAGGGTATGCCGCACATGCCTAGACATTTTTCTAGGTATGCGGCATACCTAGAATTGCGTTCCGCATGTATCGGCAATCAGCATAATCGTCAATTGTGCTATTTAGAACAAATCGCAATTTATTTCCGTTTAGAGATTACCTGCTGCCGCTTAAGTGAGCGATGTAACCCGTTGCGCGCGGCCAATTAGCGAGAAGCGTGTTGCCAATTAGCGAGATTCGTCTGTGCACAACTGCACAATGTAAGGCGATGCGATCTCCCGCTGAGATGGTCGCGAAATTAGGTCGTGCGCTCAACAATCTTCACCGACCTGATTTATCGCGTCTCCAGCAATCCTGGTTCCTCTGTCTTGAAGAATCACGTCTGCAGTAGGCCCGGTGCGCACTATACCATCGTTGGCCTGCACAATCGCATCTGCAATAGGCCGGGCGCGAAAGATATTATTGCTGGCCAACTATCGCGTCTAGGGCCCAGCACCAGCATGCCTTGGCGTCTATCTCTCGGTGGCTTGGAGAAAATGCTGTTAATTCTGTGCTGATTAGCGATGGTGATTAAAGACTGACATAGCGAAACGGTATGACATCTAATGTCCGCAGACATGTGCGATTATGCAGGCGTGCATACGTGATTGAATTCCGTTAGTACTTAAACACAACCAACTGAAATCGGTGCCATGACAGAACAGATTCCATAACAACTCGGATATTTATACTTGCGCAAATCGCCGCTGAGGTTATGTGATACACGTTTATAAGCGGCGTATTTAATTGTTCGCGAGATTTAATGAACTCGCTAATTGCCAGCACTTCCGGACTCGTAGACAAGCTTACCATATGAGTAAGTTCGTCACACGGTAAGATTGTATAATGGGCATTTACGCATGCATTTTACCCTAATGAATCGATGCCATATTAACCCTAATTATCAATTCTGTCACATTATGACGCCATTCCATTGTAACGTCATCGAACCCGCATACCTAAGGAAAATTAGCGTACGGCGCTTATGACTGCATCCCATAGTAGCCAGGCTGTTGACGGTACATGATTTCCGGAGAGCAAATAGTAACTGTTGTTCACTGCCATGGCCTAACATGGCTAGCGCTGGGTAGTAGCTGACTGATTCGATTCTGAATTAGTAAGATTAAAGTCTAGTTGCGTGTTCGAGTAGCACTTAATCTGATGTCACATGAATGATATGGGGAGTTCGAATATGTGCCTTTTACGCGACCACCAAGAAAATAATTCCAGTTTTACATCACATTAAAAAGAAATGAGGATATTTCGACCATGCACCTTTGTTTTTAGCTTTGTGCTACGTTTTTGGATTCTGTGATACGGCCAATCATGGTTGGCTCTTTCAGTTGGAAAATAGTGTTGTAAATCTAATTCTCGTTGACAAATCTGGAAAATAATCTTCTCTCTAATCCTGGATTTTGGTTTGAGTATTTGACTCATTATGCCTAGCCCCAAGCATGGTTATTTGACTCAAACATTTTCGAACTTCCACCACTTATTCCGGTGTTTTTTGTTCCACTTCGACTGTTTCTCAAGCCTAAATGACTCTCTTTTGGTAAGCAATAAATGTATGCTGGAAAGGGACCTTCAATTGCAATTTCTACTCTCAAACATCATTTCATCCTTTTTCAGTGATTCACAGAAACCCATCAATATTCTGACCGGAATCGATTATTGGCTGGATAATTTAATATGCAACGTGCCGGAGCTTGTGATGTGCTTTCACGTGGAAGGGATCGTTCAAAATTACGAATTCATCAAGACGGAAGATATACCCAAACTCAAAGATTCAAGGTAATGTTTCCTTGGTGTTTGTGTTACCAGTTTCGGATGCCATTTGTTGATGTTGATTAACACACTTTAAGTTATTGGGCAAAAATCCTAATTTCCGACTTGTATTTGCTGTTTCATTTGCTGATTGCTTCATTGAACTGATAGCAGACAATATGGATCAAATTAAGATCATGGTCAATTTCACGCCTTGTTTAACTAGTTCATGTGAATGTTATCAGCTTTAAATGTGGACATTACAGGAAACTTTGATTGCTCCTTCCCAAATGCATTTATGGGCCAACTTTTCTCTTAACAGCCTCGTGGCCCAGCTTGCCATGTCACCACCTCGATTTTATGTTATAGAAGTATTCCAAGTTTGGTTTCAACTGCATTGGTGGAATTATTACGTTCATACATGACTTTTTTTTAATAATTCTTTTTTTTTCTTCAGCTTTAGCCCGCAGGTCATTAAAGATATTGCACAAAATATCCTCTCCTTCTTAAAGTCCAACTGCACAAAGGAAGGGCATACCTATTGGCTGTTTAAGGTAAGGTGACCCCCATGACCAGTAGATCTAGCTATAAATTACCTGGGTAATTTATTTTTTACAATATATAAATCAGGGTTGTAACCAAGTCACAAGTCAAGTTCGCTTTTATAGTTTTGACTCGAGTTCAAGTCATTGTGTTGACTGCTCAGTTTCCAGTTAGTCTTGTTAAACCCACTTTTGATAACTCTGTTTGGTGATATCGAATGGTTCGCATTTATAATATACTCATTTTCCTCACTTTTAGCATTTTCTGGTCGCCTTTTTAAGTACTAGCACCATCAGACGAAATCCCAATGGTGTGGCTACTTTCCTATTCTTCGAAACTACAATGAAATGTCGTCCATCAAATTTTGGCCATCTGAGTCTTGAGTCATATAACTTGGTTCGAGTAGTGCGCAATTTCGGGTCAAAGCACAGATTGACTCGAGTCGAGTAATTTCCGTATTTTGAGAAAACGATTCGAGTCAAGTCGAGTCATCAGAAAATCGTGACTCGAGTCGAGTCATTACAACCCTGATATAAATATAACTAATTTTGAGAATTACCCGCGTGGACAACTCAAAACCTGTGGCCCGCCAGCCCCTGACCTACTTGAAATGTTCATCCAAATCAGTCAAACTTCCCTGCACGTAATGAGTTTTTGCTCACACCTTGTGACAAGCATTTGTCTATGACGTTTCAAAGCCTCTCTTACGACCTTCTTGGGTGGCAGTTGATGTATTGAAATGCATTTAATAAAGATGTCGAGACGAATAAGGAGATTTGTGCATCAAATCGGTACTGAGAGCATATTTTTCCAGACCATTCACCAGCATTTACCTTACTTTCTGTGTAATACTCTCTATGTTTTACTTCCCCTAAATAATATTTATATTTTTTAGTACTTACTATTGGTAAAGGGTAAATTACAGTAGTGAAAGTGTTCTTAGTCTTTTTTGGTTTGAGTCTTATGCAATGTTCCCTCTAAGCTGTGCAAATGCGCAGTGCTGACGCGGTCTCTGCCACAGAAAATCTAAGTTGCGCACAAAAAATCCGAAGTGATGACCTTTTTTAGTCGTTATGCACTGTTCTCTGCGCAGTGAGTTGGTGAGTGTGCGCAGACGGCTGCCTTTATTTTGTACATGCAAGCTAATGAAAAGCTAATACAGCTAATTAAGCTAATGAAAAGCTAATTAAGCTAATGAAAAACTAATTAAGCTAATGAAAAGCTAATTAAGCTAATGAAAAAGTCAGCTAATGGAAAGTAAGCTAATGAAAAGCTAATGAAGCTGCTGGAAAGCTAATTAAGCTAATGAAAAAGTAAGCTAATGAAGAGTACGCTAATGAAAAGCTAATGAAGCTAAAAGCTAAAGACGCTAATAACTATGCTGTAGCACGGGGGCCTTTCGACCCGCCTGGCGGGAGCAGACCTTTTAACGGAGCCCATGCATTTCAAAGGGGAGTTTGGACTTTGAAAATTTTCGAGCTCGCCTATACTTTAACGTGGGCGACATAACTGCCGCAACTTTGCCGCGCGTCACCTACCCCAAAACACGCAGCCCTATGGCAAACCGCCTATACTTGCTCGGATCGCGGGTCGAAAGGCCCCCGTGCTACAGCATAGTTATTAGCGTCATTAGCTTTTAGCTTCATTAGCTTTTCATTAGCGTACTTTCATTAGCTTACTTTTTTCATTAGCTTAATTAGCTTTCCATTAGCTTCATTAGCTTTTAATTAGCTTACTTTCCATTAGGTTACTTTTTCATTAGCTTAATTAGCGTTTCATTAGCTTAATTAGCTTTTCATTAGCTTGCATGTACAAAATAAAGGCACCCGCGCAGACTCGTCAAAAATTAGAGGGAACATTGGTGGTATGGGTAGGAATCACCGGTTCGAGAGTAGGGCAAGCATGGCACAGAGCCTACGGGTTAAGAAGCCATGGTTTAGATGATGGTCCTTTGCTATTACCCTGGCGGATTCGTTTTGATGCCGTTCGAATATGAATCATGGAATTCACAAATTAATATTATTTCTATTGAATATACCGGTATATATATCCTAGTGACATTATGTCGTAGGGACTGTATTCACCATTCCTGTGACGTATGATAGACAGGCTTGTTCTATTGCAGGGTAGTGGCGACGATGTCATAAAACTGTACGATTTGAGCACTCTCTGTCAGGGCAGTGGTGGAGACGCACAAGGCAGTCAACATCAGAATCCCTACGTGATCTCCGTGGCAATGCTACTATACAAAACTGCCATGAATCTCATGCAGGTAATGGCTATCTGTTGATTACTTGTGAAACCGACTGATGTATTGACATACGGCACCCATCTCATTGCACGATGTAACCATGCTGTGGGTTGATCAAGACTTTACAAATGTGCCATTTCCACGACTGTATTACGTTTTGTATACCACGATTCGACCAAGAGGAAAATGCTATTATTGAAACCATAATTTTCGTTAATAAAGTAACTGCTAGTGGCATGGACCGTATCATTTCCATGCTCGAAAGAATCATCGCTCACCACTCTGTGCGAATCAGTAGAATTACTACTCGATTCAGATTTGAGCACTCGAATCAATGTGGCCAGCTTTGGTAAAAGGAATTGCGACAATGTGAGATCATGATAGTGCTTTAGCAGTTCCTTATTTTCAACAGAGCCAGGATTCTTGCAATCATCACAATACCGTCCGCAAATTACTCCTTCACTGCGTCCAACTCCTGGATCAAACCAAGCACCAGGAAGTGGCCGGTCATGCAGCGTGTCTTCTCTCCTCCCTCTTTCTGCCGCAATTGAAGATTGGCGCGCATATGGACAGCCAGTCCGAAAGCAAACAAGATTGTAAGTTTATTCCCACAGGTTTCGATTGGAATTTCAAGTCACATTCCGCTTGGGCCATGATCTTCGTTCGAAATAGAATATGCGACTCGAGTCATCGTCACAGGTGGTCGGTAACTAAGTTGTTCTACTTTTTCCATGTACTACAAGTAGGTTTTAGCTGTTCTAGACTAATTGTTCAAGTGGTTATGTTTTTAGTGACTTCCACTTGAACTTTAACAGGTTTTTAGGCCAAGCTCATTACTTTTTTTTGCTTTGGATATCGTCAAGTAGAAAGTAGATGTGCATACATTACGGTTCTAAGTGAAATTATCATGGTAACAAAATGTATTTTCCGAAAATTGCACCTCATTGTCATTGGCCGTTTTGCGTTCGTAGTGGAGACGCACTTGTCATTTCGAAGACTACCATTTAGAAGTGTGTGACCCATCGACCAATTCTACTTATTGAAACTGCTGACTGGGGAACTTTCAGATCTTCATTTTATAGTAGAATGCTCGAACAATGAACTGGTACGACTGACATGACATGACATGACATGAGAACTTCAAGGTCAACTGTTCTGCAAGTTGTTAACTTTTAATTTATTGGCACTGAAACGTTTAAAGGTTTGTTTTGTAGGTTTCCTTTCGCGCTTTTTTTCTTGAAGCTGCCCAATGCCCATGCCCATGCTGGGAGAGTTTTCTTTCTGCTCAAGTTGACAACAACAACTGGATGCTATTTGCCACTTTTTTGTGGCTAGCACTGTTGTATGTGCATTTTGCATACTGCATGTCCCTTGATATTAGATTTTTCTTTGTATTTGTAGATTCCTATTCTCATCCGAAAGATTGGAAGACTTGTGATACGTGTGCAGCGTATTCCGAGGCAGGTCAGTGTGCTTGAGTGAGCAATGATGTGACTTCCAGTAGAGCGGGGGATCTCAATCTTGACTAGCCTGTGGAACCCGACGTTGATCTGCAATCCATCGGTGTTCCCCAAATTTTCACCTATCATCTCAAAAACAAACACTTCTAATAGTCTACATTACCTTAGAAAACTGGTGCGTAATATGAACTATTCATCACCAAAAGAACAAGACCATCAAAACATGATTTTCACATGAAAGGGAACAAGAATATATAAATCAGTGGGGCTTCTGTAGAAGTCGGGTGTGTCTGTTCACCTCCACCGAACCCAGGAGACTGGCCCAGCGAACCCTGGTTAAGAACTTCTGTATTAGAGCCTTGGACTTTGTTCTTTGCAACAAACTCTCTACTGTTGGGAGTTGGAAGGAAGTAATGTGTTTCTTATTTCACAGAGATTTGTTATTATAAATAGGAATGAGTGTAGCCTATTTAGTATGTCTCTGCACAGTGATTCGATTGCTCAAATCTGAATTGAGTCCATTCTAATGATTTGAGTCAAGTAGTGAGAGATGGTTGAGCACTAAAATGATACGCTTCTAGCCAAATTTTGATATCATTTTCTACCATTAATATCCTTAAAATCGCGGTTGATCATATTGCAGCATACAAAATATGTAGTGTGCGAAGCTATACACGCTAGTGAAAATGACATGTTTGCAACATTCCCATCAACCCACTGCATTGTCACAAAATGCAGTGAGATTGGTATGGTCGACAAAAATATAAAATTTTAATGTGATGCAGAACTGGCATTATAATGTTTGTGGTTGCGTAAAAGAACCATATTTTGACTTTCCACATCATTCATCTTGTGACAGCATCATAAATGATACCCGATTCACTCTGCTAATCTAATGTTTACATCTATCATACGAAATTTCGCTGAATTACTATCGCGGCCATATTTTCAGAGGAAAGTTTACAAGAACGGGAGGCAAAACACGATAATTGCACCGAGATAGCGTCCATCTCGAGCGTGTCAGACCTATACTATCCCAAAAAGTTTGTCTCATTATCACCTTCTTCAGAAAGTGAGTCATATTTCCAAACCTCGATTTTCTTGTATGTAACCAAACTTATCTGGGTGTTCCTTGGTGTACACGTACAGCCTTTGCACCTTTTTGTTTGAGAATTGAATTTTGATAGAAATGTAACACGTTTGATGTCTACAATTAAATAATGCATCGATATTGAAATGAACTGAAATAGTTCCCAGCAACTAGTAGAGAATTGGAAAGAACATTGGATATCAACAATCGCGTCTCGTTATGAATTTATTTTGTGGATTTCAGGTCATCACTCCCAAGATACCCGTGGCGTGCCGGCAGAAGTAGAAAAGGATTGTCTTGAGTCACTGAGGCACATCGTGATGGGATTCGACATTTTGTTGGGGGATCCGCAGGTGAATATTACAATACGTTAGCGTCACTGGTGGGCTGTTTCGACCAGGCTGATCATTGATCAACACCTAATGCATTGGCCTTTCCATTGGTATTGTAGGAGCCTCCCTAGTGTATGGGTTCTTACACAGTGGGCCGTGAATTGGTTTTAAGGGGTCCATGAAATTGCAATGAACTACTCATTTTTTCATGTTATCGCCATATGGGCGTAATATCTGAATGAACAGTGATGATTTCCAATTTGGTGTTTTCATGTATCCTGGCATTCTGTTGTTGTCCGTGTTAAAATGTTCCACATTCAAAACATATGTTTCAGATTGGATCAGGTAAATGAGGTGACCACAAGGCAGTGGTTCTCACCCTTTTTGTGGACCCCAGTATATCAAAGGAGAAAATGCACTTTATTTCCGAAACCCCAACCAAACATCTCCAATCAGCAATATGTTTGTATCGGTGGGCTATTGACAGTTTGGCAATTAGAATGAGTTAGTGCAGTAGAATATTTTGTGTCCGACGGTCATTCTGTTTATGCGAGTCCTGAAGTTTTAGCAGTTATGAAGCTACTCTTCTTCGTGATTTCTCTAATTAAAAAAAATACAAATTAGGTTATGAAGCATTTTTCAAATTTGGAGGTTTCGCGGACCCCCGATAGAGCATCACTGGCATAAGGCGAAGCATGTTGCAATTGATCCGGAAATGGTCAAAGCAGTCATCGTTGGTACACAAGTAAATGCAGAAGCGATCAGGGCTTTGGAGCAGCCGCAAATTTGCATTGCTCCAGCTCCGGCTCCGGAGCTTTCTTCTATCATACATTAGCTCCGGCTCCAGCTACGGAGCCGCATTATTACCACTGCTCCGGCTCCGGCTCTGAAAACTATCGAAGGTGTCTGTCTATATTAGGGGCGGGCAACCCGCGGGCCATACTTTGCCCACGAGATGGTTTTGAGTAGCCCCCCGAGCTAATTTCCCATTATATTATCGAAATTCCCTGTTATATTATTGAAATTGAATTGCTCAGATTGTGAACTTGCAAGGCCAACCAAAAATATGATTAGTCTGGCCGCGACACTTGGGATGTTGATAACTAAAATATCAGTTCCGACGCATTGGCAGATCCAGGGTCCGGTCACATTTTTAGAAAATCGTCGTACATTACGATAAACTAAAAAAAGTAGTAAGATTTTTCTTCACGCATCGCGTGTTTAATTGTCACACGATTTCTTTCTTTGTAGCCTACCCCCACCTGAAAATGAAAAAACGCCTGATTTAGCCGATTGAGTCTAACTATATTCGCAATTACGAGAGAAAGTATTTTCGCGTTTGCGCTCGCAGAAAGATCGTCGACGATGAAATGTAGGCACAAAATGATTGTCGTATATTAGCGGATATCTTCGATATCGATATTTCGAGATGCTGAATACTCCTGTCCTAGCAAACTGAGCCCAGCGGGCGGTATACAGTCGACCCGCAATATACCCAAGTATTAATAATATTACCTTTGAAAATTTCTCGCGCCTGGCGCGGCTAGTGGGCAGCGCACTCGTTTGTCAATTTCATTTGGCCCTTTAGCCGAAAAGGTTGGCCGCCCCTGGTATATATGGTCTACTAATTTACCCGTAGGTTAGTTGTCTATAGTAATCTAGAGTCTGTCAGCCGTCAGTAACATCGGATGCTTGAAAACATAGGTGCCGCCGTACCGGCTTGTGACGACATAATGACTACTTGTCAATTGTCGATAACATCATAGTTTCACTAGAACGCTACTCCGTGCCATCGCTGTTGTACAGCATTCAAATTATGATGCGGCGTTTTACCACTGGCACTGTACTCGTTAACATTAAGCCATACAGCTCAATTCAATCTTTAAATGTGCGATTATTATTCAACTGTAACTGTCGTAAAAGTAATATGGTCGGATATAACAACGTGATCAATAGAAATTAGATTTGTATACCAAATGGCTAATGGTTTGACGTTTGATATTGGTGCACTCGTTACCAGTCCATCCGGTGTCGGTCGAGTCTATCGAAATATAATATTTTCCCGTTGAAACGAATCGAATAATCGAATTAAACACTGTGTCATGCACATTGCGCCATGCCCATAACGAATTAAACTATGCAGTATGCACATTGCACATTTACAAGTCACAGTGCGCGATAATCCGGGAATACTAGAGTATCATGCTGACATCAAGAATGAATTTACGAAACGGATGATTACAAATCGTAAATTGCGTTTATTTATATATTGGAAGAAGAAAAAGAGTGGCGCCTATCACCGTTAAGTCTTGTGCGCCACGACATTGGAAATCGCGTATCAAATCAGTAATTTGTCTCCAACATTAAATACCGTGGGGTTTTGGGCTACTCTTCTGCCATCCCCCATTTACACTCGAAAATCCTTACTGGAGTGAATGACGATGATGCGCAGTAATGAATTCCACTTAGCATGCATAATTGCATACTCAATAACACTGTCCAATTTCGCGTCCCGATTGAAGAACTATCACGAAAGAACGAGTATTTGCTCATCCGATTCATAGCAACGATGAGATGGAATTTCGCGGCTCGTGCTCTTCATATCGACATGTGCAACGGAATCCCGTTTTTATCCTCTCTCTCATCTCGCGTAATACATAGTGATCATTCTTTTCGAACCGTATACCAACAAGGTTATGCTGATGATGAAATTGCGGATATGCCGAATACCCACAATATTCACAGGCATATTTCGAATACCGAGGTTCGGCACTCATGTATGAAAATTGAACATTGAACATATGACTGCTCTGCTCCTGCTCCCCAGGAACATGGTTATTCGGAAAAGGTAGCGCCAAAGAGGAAAAGATTCTTAATTTCTCGAAGGCCTGCTGTTGAATTATGTGAACTCAGCCGATATGGTGGTTGCATATATAATAGCATCTTATGAAATACGTCGGAGCCGGAGCTACCCCTCAAATAACTGGCTCCAGCTCCGGGCTCCGGCTCCAAAGCCCTGGAAGCAATGTGAACTATTTCTATCCAATTTCGAGTAGAAGTAGCGATATCCACGGTCTACCAAAACTGGTTCAAGTGGAAGTAGCAAAGGTCTCAAAAGTACTCTGGTAAGTAGTTTCGAAAAGTAGATTTGGTCGACGATTCACATACTTTTGAGACAACTAATCAGAGGTTGGGCACTCTAGAAATTGGAAAATGTATCGCTGCGCAGAATGACTCATTTGATGAGGTTCTCGCGACTATTTTACGCAAAACAGCGGGAGGGCAACTTTTTCAGCCAAATGCCCACATGAGATTTACGAACCATTGCTCTGGCCACTTGAATGTGGATGACTTCTTTTTAGTCGTCTGACAGGAGTGAACCGAATTAGGTAACTTTGAGAACAAGACTTGTATTACTACGCTTTAAAATTGATAACAATTATGCCATGAAAACTCTGTAAGCAACTGTGCGGTGTGCATTGATGCACTGGTCGCGCGAATCGCAAGATTTTTCAAAGGTAATGAATGAATAGGAATATGTTACTTGCCCTTATTGGGGGTCGCCTCTGTGTACTACTGGGCTCATTTGGCAAGGGCAGGATTTTTCGGCATTTAGACATAACAATATCGAAGGTTTCGGTGAACATGCCTCTATCATTTTGTGCAAATCTTCCATCGGCGGCGATCTCGCTGCGAGCACACAAGCATAGTTGCATGTTCGACGCCACGTTATCTCAACTCCGTAAATTGCGCATATTTATAATTTTCGGGAGGGGGCTCCAATACGAAAAGCAAGAAATCGAATAACAATAAATCATGAGACATGCTAAGAAAAATTTCAAGTCAAATAAATCTGCTGCGGAATATTCCACATTATGATCATATACGAAGATCTGTGATAAATGTGGCTGGCCCTGGTTACGCCAATGCGTCGGACCTGATGTTTTTGTCATCAAATTTTGAGGTCGGACTAATCAAATTTTTGTGTTGGCCTTGCCATTTTACCTAATGTTATAACTAATTTTGAACCACACAGCGCCACACAGAACCTTGTCGCGGGCCACGGGTTGCCCGCTCTTGCATAAGAGTGATCAAAACTACTTCCTGCTTTCCATATACACAGTGTAAATTGTAAGTAGTAGAACTGTGGAAGTAGTCTGAGACAAAAACCCCTGAGAAAGTAGTGCAAGTTTCCGCTGCCTACTTGACCACGTCGGAAAAGTGAAAGTGCTCCAATAGTGACCACCTCTTAATTGATTGTGACATTTGCTTACTTATCCAGAATTGGGGCGTGAAATGGCAAGAGGGATGACACGCCTATGCCCCGTTGGTTGCATCACTCTATCTAGTAATTTTATTACTATTTTTCTGATCGGTTCTCTCCATACTGCTACAACGACTGAAAGTTATTTTTTTTATTTTTACAAATCAGACAAATGGCAACAAACTGCTCTGCGATTTGACAAAGAACGCTTCTATCGCTTATTTCAAATTGGCAGAAAAAGCCAACATTGTTGGAAAGCTGGGATCTGCATTGAAGAGATCGAGATTGGCGTTGCGCTGTTGCGGTAAAGATAACTCCCTAAATGGGTCCATAAGTGAAAATTTTTCGTTTGCAATTTCCAAGCGAGCTCCATTGTATTTTCGCCGTTGAAGGTTCAGACTTGATTATCAAAGATTAGGATTCATTTGAGAGTAAAAACCATGGTGTCATCAAATATGACATCACTGGCTCAAAAAATTCTAATAATCTCAAAATGGCACATTGAGCTTCATCCATCTATTCGGCTCTATTCAAATTTTCCATGTCGGTGATGTCAGATTTGGTGATATGACCGCTGATGTACAAAGTTGTTTTGAAATCTCTGCTAGTTGCAAACGATTACCCCTGACGGGTTTCATTTACGTTTATTTCATGATGAATTATTCATATTATTCAATTATATATTGAAATCCTGTACCTCTAAGTGTCTGTTCATGTGAATATGACATATTCCTATTGAAATCGTTTGGATGGAAAATCCAAGATTTCTCCCTACAAATCTCAGAACCCTTAACAAGGTGTGATATTTCCTGAAATTGATTTCAGAGACTCTGGATTTCCTAAAGAGCCAATCGCAAATCCACGACTCGTCTTCGGTTGAATCGGTGCATGCTCTTGAGCTCGACCTCTTGATGCCAAACCTCCTCTCGCTCTGCGGCGAAGTGCAATTGAAATTGGTTCATGAGATGAGGTAGGACGGTGTGCTCTGAAATTTTATTTGCTATCGGCGATTTCAACGATTAGTTTCACTTCGCCAGAGGTGGTCAAAATAGTCAGCTATATTGCTACTATATTATATTGCTACAATATATAGCCACTATATTGCAAGTAGTAGTAGCAATTTCCAAGACATGCCAAAACTACTTTAAAATTATTCAAGATCAGAGTACCCAAGTTGTCTTCTTTTTAATACAAGATTAGCTATTTTCACATTTTTGATATTGAAAATTTAGAAAGTAGTTTTAAGATGGTTTGTTTCACTCTGATGAAAGAAATAGTGATTTCCATTGACTGCTTAAAGTAACTATAAGCTCCTTGAGAAAATCTGCTATGTACAGCAACTCACACGACACTTTTCATACTTTCCATTTTTACATCCGCACTATGAAGTTTGAGAAGGTAGATTTTCTCGATGGGTCATATAGCTTACTCTCGGCAGCTAATCAGAGGTGGCTACTACTGTCAATATTGAAAAATGTTACCCTTACGACGAATAACCCGACAATCTTGGAAAATATTTCCAGTTGCGGTGACACAGTGACCATTCCACCAGGTACTCATGACAAATTGACTCATAAAATTGATACAAACTTATCTCAAAATCGCGTCAACTTTTCAAAATCCAAAACGTGACAAGTAGTTTGGCCAAGACAATATTCAAGTAGAGTGGAACGTAGTCGAAACTTGACCGCCTGAGCAAGCAGGCAATACCTAGTGCAGTGCTTGAAAAGTACAAGTGCTTCTTTGCTGATCACCTCTAAGCAGTAGGCACTACCAGTCTATTTGGTTGAAGGTCAAGTAGCTACTGCTTTTTTTAGTAGTTCCAGTGCTGGTGGTTCATTTATAAATGAAATGGGCACCTAACAACTACAAAACAGGTGTCGTCTCACGGCTCTAATCGTGACACCGGTGCTCTGTTGTGTGATATTCTTGCAACCGTTGCTAGCTCAAGACTTAGTGGTGTAGCTAGAGCAGTGACTCACAAACGTTTTTGGCCTGTGGCACACTTGAAAAACTGATAAACACTCGGGCCACGCTTACAACACTGTTGCTTTTTGAAATGAACATAATGTGGTAATCCGCAATCCGTCTTGAATTTCAGACAGTCTCATATGTACACAGTTTTAAAATTTAGTCAGAACAAAGAAGCTATATTCACATTGGCATGAATGCACGGATGCAAAAATCAATAAATTTCTGATAGCTCTTGCAGCTATCATGATGTAGGATTTGAAATGAGGCGACCATAACTTATCCATTTTTGTGGAAATGGCATTTAAAAAACGGGACATTTCCTATATCAATGAGCTATTCTTCTGCAGAAAGATTGCTTGATGCATTTTCTGTAACGGTAACATATGCTTATTTACCAGCTGTGAAGCAGTTTGAGCACTTTTAGGTCACATATGCATGCCTGCATGTCTTGTTTTAACTATTTATGAATATGGGGCGGCACACGGTTTGAGAATCACTGAGCTAGAGGATGGGTTTGTACCAGTCTGCCTCTGAGCTTCACTCCCAACTTACTTTCAGGGCTAGCAGCGATCCGAAAATGTCACATTTCGAGGAACTTGACTCTGCCGTTGAGTACGAAGCAGCCATTTTGAAATCCCTCGAAGCGATATTTGGTTCGGGTGAGTGTTGAATGATATCTTGGGAATGTTCAACGCATACCGGAATATAGTTCAGCGCCTACTTTGCCGTCGAATAGGAGGTCAATACGACCGTATGACTGAAATTCATCGGGATATGCTGTGTGCCCTTTCCGTGTGTGCCGAGTGCTATGAAACTGCGTTGGAATTGACTACAAAGATGGAAGTGAAGACGGACCAATCCCTGAAATCCCCCTCGATGGGTGAGCACTGATTTTCCTGCTATGGAATGTGAAGTACTGCTTTTTAGCAGTGTCATGACTTGACTCAGTGTCTCAGAAATGTGGATTGAGTCGTGACTCTGAGCAAAATTTACGAGTCAATTTCAAGTCATGAAGTCAGCGACGTCAATTAAAATCACAGCATCTGGCATATGTTCAGACCGTTCGTGACATGCCGGTGAAACCTGTAGGAACAACCAATCAATCGAAGGCTGCACAGTGCACTTTACAGAGCTTCCATTGCTCTATCGCAATTAAATGGACCAAAACGAAGTGCTCATATTTATGTGTTTCAACTTTCGGCCGTTTCTTATTCAATTCGCTAATTTTATTGAAAATGATAGACTGTGGTTATCAGTTGCATACCTATTTAAAGCAGTTCTGCGATTGTGTTAGCGATACAACACCTTTTTTAAATATATTTAACGCTATATTCGTTGCTCTGCCCGAAATAAGTGGCGACTGACTTAATCTGTATTTCAAACAGCTAACAAAATGAAATGACTCGAGCATCCCTCGTTCTTCGAAAATGCAACGTTGATTGAATAATGACTTGTCTCGTGACTTGAGTTGAGTCGCCTCCAAAAAAATCGATCGACTTGACTTGACTCAACTTAAAATGTGCAATGACTTAAGATGACTTGTGACTTCTTCCCAACACTACTTCTTAGTACTTGAGCACATTTCATGCCTTCATTTTTTACTTTGAAGCAAGTTTCGACTCGTCACAGAAATGACAACTTCTCATCAAGTAAAAAGTCACGGCATTACTTGTACTGGGTAGAATGCTGACTACTTTGACTACGTCTGACCATTGATGACAAAACTCTTGTATTGAAAAGTAAAAAATCGTTTTTGGATCACTTTGTAATATGTGTAAAACAGCCCTCGTATCACATTAACTGAATATGTATTCGAAGATGACACCTGTGTCTGGGGTTACTTGTGGCAAAGATGCATCTTTGATTCCGTTACAAGTAACCATCTCGGATGAACTGATTCCGTTACAAGTAACCATCTCGGATGAACTGCCAAAAGTATACGAGTCCTCCACCAAATGTACTTGCGTGCTTGTACTTGAGTAGAAAGTGATGGCGTTCTTTTACTTCTACTTGGGTAACAACGCTCTCTACTATGACCAACTCGGATTGTTTGTCACACCCGAGGAATCCAGCCCCTTGTTCTACCACTATTAGTAGCGGTCACTCTGAGCTAGCAATCTCTGCAAGAATATCACACAGCAGAACACCTGTATCATGATTCATGCTGTTGCTGAACGATGACACGTGGTCACTAGTTGTTGGGCGACTCATTTTTTAATGCGCAACTAGAACTAAAACTAGCATGAAAATGAAAGGTAGTCAGAGAAGCGTTGTCTGTGCAAGCTAACACGAAACTAATACGAGTGTGCTACTGACAGATGGCAAAAGGAGTTCTTCCAGAGACACCAATATCGTATCCTCTTACAACGTGGATTCCACAAATAGGGAAGAGTTCAAGACTACAATCATTCGTCGCAATGGACACGTCCTCAATGAATTGGGAGCGTGCATGTTGAATCGGGTTGTTGAAAAACTCAACACTGCGGAAAGTGAGTGGCTATTGTCATTAACACCTGCGGTGTCAGTGGTTAGCAGGTGGGAGCTGTTTGGCCATGTCGGAAAAGTGACTAGACATTGTGATGTGCAGCTCATTTTCTTCTCTTTGCATCAGGCAGACTTGGACAGCTGGATAATTGTAAACTAATTAGAGCGAAATGCCACTAATCCT
>ATSW01014098.1:0-12992 GCA_000444245.1 Botryllus schlosseri | reverse complement strand
GCCTTGGCAGTCTCAGCTTTGTGGTAGCGTAAAACTTACATATTTGAACTTTCCGCATCTTTCATAACGTCATAACGTCATAATGGGCGATACTCGAATACTCGATCTAATGCTCGATTCAAAATCTAATCACACACGAACCCAATTTTGCCCAGCAATATACATAATATGTGATTAATGCTCCATCCCATAACAATGCCATTTCGCGAAAGCAATAGAATTGATAAAAATGCAATTATTGACCGATTGAATGCAATCACTAAGCAGTGGCTCTTGACCCACAGGTCACGACAATATAAGGGTGCATATTTTAATGTTTCCTTGGTTATATTCGTGATTTGGTATTGGTTTTGACTCTTGAGTATTCGCTGTGAGAGTTAACAGTGAGCGAGGGCGCTTCGAGCCTGGTTCCTTATTAATAAATCATATCTTGCGTTTCCGTATTCAACTGCCACGATATTGAGTCGCGTTTGGGAAGCAACCCATTGAATTAACTGATCACTCCAAAGAAAGTGAGGGATGAGTAGAATTTGACGTAACGGATAGTAATGCTTAGACTTATTAATTCAGAAATGATATAGCGATGCGACGGAGACCACAAATATTTCCTGAATTATTTTGTTTGAGCTTAAAAAGATATAGCGCGGACGATTTTGCCTTCGTAAATAAATAGATTTCGGTTATTATCTCCTTGGAAAGTTCGTAAGTTGACTTACAGTGAATTCGGTCCGATCTGTATGGACGATTCGGAATCCCATATCGTTTGTTATTCTTTCTATCCTTCCGTATGAGAGCATCTTATGAGTTGCACGTACTATAAATTGCAGGTTTCGTTGCTTACCCCACTGTTAACGATATGTAAATCATAATCTTGGATTCGAGTAAAGGTGTTTGCAATTGCTGTTTCTGTCTCAAAGATACCCCTGATTGGAGTATACTGGCGAATGATATGCTCGTAATCCTACTATTAAACCTCTGTATCGACGCCACGGTGCTTGCACAAAGAACTGGACAACCACCGTATTGGTCCGATCCATTCCGATGTACCAAAGAATGTGTAGGTAACACTGGTGAGAAAGTTTTGATGCTGTAAAATTGGCGTGGGTCGCTTGATGCAAATCCAGTAATGATGTTGTATATACTTGATATTATCTTTGCCATATTCATGTTCTACACGCATGGAGCAACTCTTTTCTAAGGATTGATTAAATATATAGATCAGAAGTCGACACTGCAGCCCTGTTTAATTTGATTTTCATGTTGCTCCAGATATCAGAATGATATAAAATAGTCTGGTCACCCTGCGGCCGATTGCCTGGTTACATGTATAGTCCTTAAGTTTATATCACAATTGAATTAGTTGGCTTTTCTTGATATGCATGTTGGCTTGACACGTTGGCATTGTGGTAAAAATTCATGCCATCTTCGCAATGTGTTTTATTTACTGACAAGAGGTCAGGAAAGCAATGAGCGTTGCTACTATCGGATAAGGTGAAATAGTACTGTAGATTTCTACTCAATGACAGTAGTCTTAACATTTCAAGGACGTGTCAGAACTTCTTCTATAGCGAAATTCATAAACTAACATCTGTAAATTAGTCAAGTAAGTCATTTCAGAAAGTAGATTCGGTCGATTAGTCCGATGCTTTTATGCGAGCTCTTTCGAAATTACAGGGTGTAGCTTCGCGACTAACACAAATTGACCGATGACAATACAGCAGATGCGGTTGTCGTACCCAACTACAGTGCTATGAGGCTCATTCGTCCCGTTGGCATGCGATTGCACTAATACGTTACTTCTACTTCTCATTGAATGCCAAAGTTATGTTTACCGTATTTTGAGATCCTAAAAAGAAGACACTTGTCATAAATTTTGAACTCTTCAAGACAACTGGTGATTTTAAGAATTTTTCGACCGATAGTACTGTGTTGACTGAAAAAAGGTCGTCACTTTGACTCGGCTACCGAATTACACGGTTCTTTACGAAACTCTGATGTTCGCTACGTCGGATTCGCATTTTTCGTGGCATTTCAATCCTTTTCAAAGAATAAGAGGTTATTTAGGCGTACTCAAAGGACGCTTTCAATTTATTGAAAAAGCAGGACAAATCCTCTTGAAAAAGGACGCATGGCAATCCAAACTTCTTTGATAACATCTCTACAGTAACATAACGAGAGGTACCATATTCCGGGATGCGGAAAGGAGGACACTTTTTACAAATTACATAAGATAGAATACCTGTGTAGAAAATTGCCGATTGTAGAATATTTACAGGAAATCATGCTGTGATGACTAAAATAAAGTTGACTCAACTCCCGAATGATCCATTTTATAATAATACTACTGTGGTCTTGTCTAAAAGTAGGCCATGTTTCCAGTTCTACTCCCGAAAGACCGTCCCGAACATCCCCATTGTAGACGTCGCGTCATTTATGGCGTTTTTTTGTTGTCCATTAGTCTGGCTGTCAAAGCCATAAAGGAGAACGAATTCCCAAAAGGGAGACCATATGTTAATCGTACCATAAGCCATGCTGCAGCACCATGGTGCAAAATGTCTCGATGGTTGATAGCGTGTACTGTAGGTCCGCTTCGTTCATTTGAATAAAGTTCAACTCCGCCGTTCTATTGTCGTAAGCTTGAAATGTTCCATTTCCGATCCGGCTACAATCTTGACTCTGATACCTGTTAGACTACGTTATTAGCCTTGCTTGATCCGAAACCACGAAAGTATATACCAGCCCGATAAGATCTTTGAAATCAAAATCGGATGCATTGGATTTCAAGATTACTGTCAATGGTTACCTTGCAGAAGAAAATATATCGCCGAGGACATCGTCAGAGACTAGTGAATGCTCCATCACTTGCCCGTCGGGTATGAAGCGAAGCCCAGTCTGGAAACAAGAGGCAACGCGCAGGGTCGACCTCCAAAATCCAGACGGTCTCTCAACGTGCATGGTGATCATAGCAAAGGAAGACGTCCATTGCGAGCTCATGCGGAAGCAGTCATTTCCATCCAGTAGCCAGCCGCCGACACAGCAGACTTGCCGGCGAACGAATTATAGGTACGGTATATGTATTAAATATAAGGTTTGTCTGCGGCAGTCAATATCCAACCAGGTGCCCACTGGTTATTACTCTCAATCCGAAATTATATATAAGATACATAATTTTCTTCCATCACAACGAGCTACAATAGCATTGTTCTTGTTTCTCTCTTGGTCCTTAGTTACAATAAATACCCCAACTCGTAATCTGTTCGGTTAATGTGGCATATATCATAATTAGAGCCCGGTAACGTCCGAGCATCAGGCGGTCAGATCCCGAGTCGAGCATTCGTGCCCCCGATAGCCAGTTATTGCCCAATAACATGAATAATGACATATAGGCCTACAAAGCGAATCTTCTTATCGTTTTCAAGGATGACAAATCCAGCTTCACGTTACCGAAAACTATTTTGTATTTCTGGACAATTATTTTCTCACTGCAGTCTGTACAAATTGTGCGGTTGGATCACTAATTCCCACAAATGTCGTTTCCAAGAGCCTGGCAAATCGGCAATCCTTGTGCTACAATAAGTGGCATGTTTGAGATATTTTTATCGGAAAAGGTGTAAACGATTCCGCGATGAGTGAAAACTACCAAGATATTTTGCGTTATTAGTTAACATCTATAATCTCAATACTCGACACGAATGATTACAATTGTTACTCCATATCGGTTCGAGTTCTTTGTAATCGTGACCAGCAATAGTCATAATGCCCTTGGAACACCGCACACTAAGCTACAAGTAACTATAGTCAAGACAATTTTATTTTGCTTAAAATAACAACGGCTGACCAACCTTCATACTATTCAAGGTCGCATTTCGATTACTTATGTAGCTTATACGGTCGCATTCCAGGGCGTAGCCGTAATGAGCTAACTGGACGCCAAATACCGATGCTAAGCTGCCCTATGTCATTGTCCATTTCCGGTGAAATACGGACTAATCTACTTTTATTGCTATCGGCTTACTATACGGCCCGAAATAGCGAGTGGTCCTGTTGTGATTGGATTCACGTATGAATTTCGTCATTAATATTAGTATTTTCATATATTGCTATCAAGTATTTATCCTTTCACAGCCCACGTTATCAGATTCCACGGCAGGGCTGATGGAGGGAATGTTTTCAAAAATTTACAGCAAGTTATAAATGATAATGCATATTTGGGTGGGCCAATTGTTATCAGCCATGTTATTACTTGCATTCTGGTATTCCTTGACCTCATGTCACGGTTGTCGGTCTAGTGGAAAGATATGGGAATCGCCCCAACGTATACCAGAAACAATTTTTTTTTCGTGCGGAGCACACGATTCCACGTTGGTATTTCTCCATGGGGCGCATCATTCTCCTCTGCTGTTCGCATCGGTATACCATGGGGCTCAGATTGCAAAGGGCGTTGCTTTAGCAAAATCAAAAAATTATGCTGCATTGAATCGCGCTTGACGCGAAGAAAATTTCAACGGTAATTTGAATCTATCGAAAATTCGGGAGTCAACTCGTGGATTAAATTTGCATGTAGACGACCGCCAACACATTCCATTTGAATTATGCGACGACAGCCGCACAAAATTTCTACTATGGTCGCCAACGGCCGTACGGCCGCAATTTGGGCGCCCCTGCTGCATATAAATCGAGGAAGCAAAAAGAATTTTGACGACACGTCTCACCCAAATCCGGGACATCCAGCGTTTGTATATCTTATTTCTTATCACACAACTCCGACAACAACCGAATTCTTGGATACTGAGCTGGTTTTGTCAGTATCCACTGCATAACGTGGTGAATCCTGATATCTGGATACATTGCTTTAGCTAGTTGCAGCGCAGCAGATTGAGGGAGAACGATGCCTTGTAGAATAGGGTTACCATACGTCCTCTTTTCTAGATTTTGTCCTCTTTTTTGAGAATTTTCGTTAAATATAGGGCAAAATCGACTGAGATACAGTAAATCAGTAAATTTTGAAAAGGTGTGGACTTTTCATATTTCCAAAATATGGTAACCCTGTTGTAGAACATACATCGATTCTTAATAACTCTCCTTCTACATATGAAATTTCAATGACTTCAACTTATGTCACAGTTACTAATGAAGAATACATAGGCTACTTGAACGCTAAAATTCCCAAGCCATCTCCATCCCACCATGCCATAAGTGGGGCCTACTGATGAGCAGTCGTGACGCTCGAAATGACAAAACGTACATTCGAATAAATCTATTCACAGGTATTTTCTCGATAAATCGTGTGATGAGGAGCAGCGAAACGAAGTCGGGGAAGAAAGTTGCCGTACAGCTTGCATGTTACCAAAACCCGAATCTAACTCAACATCAGCTGACACCAACCGAGTGAGAGCGATATTCCGACCATGCTACAGGGGAATGGTGTATGCAGAAGGCACTCGGCGCCGAATGGACTTCTGTACAGCCGAACTCAAACATTGTTCCACTTGCTACCAATGGGGAAATTGGACTCTGTCATCGTCTTGTTCGAGGACATGCGGACGTCCAGGGGTGCGGAAGTACGTGAGAGATTGTCTCATCATGGAGCCACCAGGTATCAACAGTTCCTAAATGAATGATGTGGAATTTAGAGATAGCAGTTGTACTGGTTGAAACTGGTCTCAACATGTTGTTGATTAAATTATGGTTATGCATCTTACAATCCCTTTATATTGATACTCCTGATATGCAATGTTTCCTTCAATTCTTCACGAGTATGCGCGCGCTCACCAACTCAATGTGAGGTCACTTGGATAACATTCCGTTAACGAATGGAAAAAATATCATCACTTCGGAGTTTTGTGCGCAGCTTAGATTTTCTGTGCGCTGAGACCGTGTCAGCACTGCGCAATCGCGCACGTGCAAAGCTTAGAAGAAACATTGCTGATATGTAGGCCTACTCAGGGCAATGTTCTTGTAAGGCAGCTCATTGTATTGTAAGACTTCCCGCCTATATGCCCGTGAAGAGGGAAATTAGAAAGGAATATAGGTCACATCCATAGAGTTCAGAGAAATTCGATGAAATTACTTATAAGTTACGTATAAAACACTCCGGAACGGATCAAAACTAAAAGTTGCAGGAATCTCGCAATCTTATTATTAGGTTACACAATCACTTGTACTTCGTTCGTCTTGACACAAGATTAGTGAATATGATGGGAGTATGATGATTGATGCCGTAACAATAGATAAGTAACTGGTATAACGGCTTGTGGGTCCACAGAAGCATTGTAGTTTGCGATTTTAGCCATGATTTAGCGTTGTTAGCTTTCAATAAATGATTTTTCTGCCCGGAAAAGCCGTTCGCCGCTTAACCGAAAGTGAGCAGAACCAGAGACAGAATTAAGCGGAGTCGACTATAATCAGTTAGTTTACATATATAACCGACTTGTTCATTGGTTGAATATTTGGCTACTGAACCGTTTAGTTTTACAGATGTTATGACAGAGGTGGCTAACCTGCAGCCTTACGTATAATCGCCTACTGCGAGATTTTGCTTTATTTTTTATTGTAAACGATTCCGTTGGCGAGCTACGATGAGCCATAAATCAGTCATAAATCTCATCCGTGTAAGCGGTGTTTCATAAAATCATAGGAGACGACAGTTATCGGATTAAAATGAACAAGATTGGCTTGGTGTAAATCACCATGAACAGCACATAAAAAACAATTTTACGATACATTGCATTTAGATGCCCGTTCGCCTGGCGGTCCGCCCGTATTCTCTAAGACGCACGCCTATCTCTGTAAGGCTTATCTCAAAGAGTCGGAATACAAAAGCGAAAAGTGTGGAATGAACAACGTGTGTCCCCACTGGACTAATTGGGAGAGCTGGACAGACTGTCCGCTGAAGGACATAAGGGAAATAACAGCAGTGAGGAATAGCCCAAATACGCGACGATCCAGGCTCGCATTTGGAGGAAACATATCAAATCCATCGCTTCAAACAATCACGGACAGCGAAACAGAAGTCAACGGAGCGGGACGACGGACCTCTACACGAAAAAGGGTCTGCCTGGGACAAAGAAATCCAGACCATTTAGCGTGTCCTGGTAACACATCGCAATGGCGAATGTGTGAAGTGGAATACAAGAACATGTCAACCGACTCATTCAGTGAAGAGGACTCTACAGATGGTGCATCAACAGCATACGAAGATGATCGCACGAATAAGGTACCACTGATTCAAATAATTAGTCGAAGTGCTTCGTAATGCAGAGTTGTAATGACTCGAAGCGATTGATATGATTCGATACTAGGGCAGCCAAGGCAGACATTTCATTGTAACTTCGAAGGATATATAGGAAAGTTACAACATTATCGGTATTTCGTCTATCAGTACTGATACTTCAAAATAGGACCAGAAACTGTTAAAACTAAGGACAATTACTATATTATGCATGTACGCCATTCTATATCATTCGGGACGAGATGAAAAAAGAGGATTGAACCGGATTGGACTGAAAACAGAACAGTCAATATAATGACTTGGACTCTGACTCGAGTCAAAATACTATGACTCGAACTCGACCCTTTACTAGCTCACTTGGACTCGGACCTGACTCGGTGGTGAATTGAAAATGACTCGACTTGGCTCGAGTCAAAACTATAAAAGTGAGATGGAATTGTGACTCTGAACCTTGTGACTTGGTTACAACCCGTTTATAATGTAAATATACTTAGTGACAGAGCAGCCAACTTTCAACAACCCATATAGCCTCTAATTAAGTTGCGTTATAGGGTATATAGAATGAGGATACTACGTTGTTTTAGAATGCCCCATCTGCTTTGAAACTATTTATGTCTGAAAGAAATACATAGTTTGTCACCATCCCACAAGGAGGCACATCAAATGGTCAGTAGCAAAAGGCGAACAATAAATATGTCACAGATTGCGTTTGATTAGGCAACGCAACTTTCTCCCGAACCTCAGTGAAGTCAAACTCAATTTTCTGCGAATGTAGATAAATCTGCGGTACTCACGAAACTGGTAAACAAACATCTGGAAACGATCATAGAACAAACGACTACGATTTTGAACCGGTGTGAACTTCGCAAAGTCGCTGCTAATCTTTGCCGAACATCGGGCTTGGTTCATAATAAAAAATGAAAATCCACCTCCGTTTGCATTGCGTTGTGTCATGGTGTTGATGGCTCGGATATTGTAATGCCAGAGGTGGCCAAAGTAGTCAAGAAAGCTACTCAAGTAGAAGTAGAAGTAGCGACGAAAAAATGTACTCAAGTACGAGTAGAAGTACTTCTTCAATTAGCCACCTCAAACTACTTGACGTAGGAGTATATCTCACTGTCTTTAAATCTACTCAAGTAAGTAAGTAGTTTTGAAAACTGTCTTAATTCGTTCGCATGGACTGTCAAAAGCTACGAATTGAGCTATACGCAAGGTGCAGAGAGATTGATTCTTATTGATGCCTCCCAGGAGGTATCAATTTTCGACAGAATAAGCATTCTTTCGCATCATGGGATGCAAATTATAGTATTGATATGAAAAGGCGATACTAACCCTTTGTTTTCTAGAAGACCCCATTTTACAGAATATCGTGGCATGGCGCCCTACCCCATATTATAAGGCCCCATTTTTAGGCGAAGAGCAATAGGTACAAGTTGTATAGGATACGGTTTTATCACTTAGTATACGTTAATAACAAATATTGTGGATCGTAAAAGTTATATTTAGTGTAGCTTTATTTTCGGAAAATAGAGGCATTACTACACTTGCTTTTATGTTTTAACATGTAGGTTCTGCAGACAAAAGAACTGAAAGTAATCAGAACTCTAAGTATGAAACCCGCAGTGCAATTGAAAGTGAAGTACGAATACCACTTCTTAAAAGCGGAAAATATATTTCATGTCTTTTGTCCATAAAGTTTCAAAGGCGATCTGCTAAAACAGGTGTAACGTTAAAAAAAGCTGGATTTTCCAGATTAGCAAGACACGTAATGGGCTGCTAGATTACGATATGATAGGTGATTGCTAGATTGCGAAACGGTAGTTTCAAACGTTATGTCGGGCCTTATTTACTGTGATGAAATATTTGGTATGGGCGACAATGCGGTGTGAGCGGAACCACGCAATCCGGTACCTAAATTATATTCACTGATACTTTCGTGAAAACATATTTGTCACTCCATAACTACTATGCGCGAAGCGCAACAAAATTTCTGGGCTTTAGTTTACTTTTATGAATATTAAATGTTGGTTCTCCGTGAAAACAGCCCCGAAATTCCTCAGGCTATCTTTCTTACTGGAGCATTAGACTACTTCTACTTGACACACTGAAAATAGCGAAAAGTAAGTAAGTAGATCACAAAATATTATGAAGTAGAAGTAGAAGTGGAGAAAATCAGATCTACTTGAGTAAGTAGCAGAAGTAGAGGAAAACTACTTGAGTACTTCCGAAAAGTAGAAGTACTTCGTTACTGACCACCTCTGTGTAATGCGCCATATAAGCAGGTATTGGAATGGATAAAGGCGATATTTCCGAAACAGCAGCCATGTTTGAAGGACCATTCAGTGATACTCTAGCCCAGTTTGCAAGTTTGACGATAGGGGGACAGCGAGACAATTCCCGCTGGCTGGAATATCTCAGATTTGGGAAAACCCTACTCAACACAACGCGTTCGATACGAGGAATACATAGAAGCTATTGCAAACTTTTAGGTATATACATATTAGTTCTACGACGATCTCGTAATCAAGCACAGGCTACAGTCTGTATAGATCAGGGGTTCTCAGCCCTTTTTTGGCCGTGGCCCATTTTCCGGTTTAAAAATGTGCNGTGGCCCACCTGATATCTTGGAGTCATAATCCNGTTTAATTCGTGGNCATGGACNGCGCCGATATGCCTATTTCTCTAAAANATGCGCATTTTCGTCTAACTGATGATATTTAAATCTCGATCTCCCGGGATATNACATCGCGTNAAGCGCGAAANNNNTTTNAANTTGCATAAATATCCTTCNACAAANGACCAACGAAATATTCTTGGGCCNCTTCGAGCTCCCCCAATTGGGGATGTGGGTACGGCANTTACGGCCCTGGNAGATCATAAGCTAAAACTCCNAAGTAGAATATTTTCGNCCGCTGCTCCATTCGCGTCGCGAAACACNGTGATCAGATNCCCGCANTGTGTAATTGGGACTTTAGTGATACTATTGTAGTGGGGAATATTATAATCATTCTGGGCCGGCATCGAACAATTCATNGGTGAATGNGGTACTACAGAGAAGTGGAGAAAGATTTTTCAAANGCATNATGTACTTTGNATGTCTTGTACCAAAACAACTGAAGTTGCGATGTCAGAATATTCAATCCAATGATACAATCAATTCCCGTGACTATTTCAGTATGTACGTACAATGATTTCCAGGCCGGACATTTTAAACCGACTTCAACGATTAATGCGCTCCGATAAATCCTCAATCCATTAAGATTCGTTGTTGCGGTGGTGCAGTATACCTCCGCCAGAAGTTGCTAATAATTTGCAATTATGACTATGTTTAGCTTACAATAATACGGCCTGCCGAAGTACGGTACATCAATTGCACTTCATTGCGAGTTCATTGCATACCCCTTTCAACGGCATACGACATATGACCCTGCCGGAATACTTGGATACTTCAACATTCTCTTCCAGTTATTATATGCTGGAAATTATTTTAGTTGCTGTTAGCCGTAGGTTGTCATAGCCAATAGAAAAAGCCACCGTTTCTCCCTAACGTTTTCGATTTGTACATGCTGACGTCATGCATGCCACTTCGTCTAATCATAGCTTACGAAAAGCTTTATGTAGCCTACGTATAATTAGATATATATTTTTAGCGAATAACATAAGATATAACTAAACTTAAATTAATTCTGAAATTTCCTAAATGGCTCTATGGCCCACCTCAAAATGCTCTGTGGCCCACCAGTGGGCCATGGCCCACCCTTTAAGAACCCCTGGTATAGATAGATCGATTGGGCATTACGAAGATACAGACGTCTAGTCGTGTTATGCGTGTTGAAGTGACCGACAAATTCAATACTGACGTAAAGTATCAATATTGCCGACAATTATAAGTGAGTCACTGAGAGGAAATTTACTTTTTTGTGCTTATGATATGATAAAGGTAGCTTGAGTTCGTTTGCGGTTGAATGATAGCTCTCAGGCGGCAAATGAAATCCCATATCAATATGATGGAGATGTGGCAGACAAGACGGACGAATTGTCGATGATTCTATACAGCAAAACTTCTTACTGTTTTAGGAAACCGCCACACAGGACATCGTGTATTCCACATCAAATATTACGGGATCGACAGCATTACAGACGTCCACAACTAGCGTCAAGCTACACGGACCAAAACGACGCAACAACCAAACATTCACTGTAGAGGGCGAAGGCGGTTTCACGACTGTCATCAACAACTACGCAGTAATTCTAATTGGATGTAAGGTCGCTTTGATGTTGCTATTTGCAGGACGTCGGTCGCGCAATTAGCAAATTGCATATCTTCTTGGTAACTGCTTATGGTAATAAGTTCTCATTTTATATCTTCCTCGTAGGGTTAAGAACGTATCAAAATTTCACGGCGATATTAATTTGCGACATGGCTATTTGAGATGCGTCTGCGCCGTAAGTGGTCGCTAAAACGCGCAGGAATATTTGGCATCGTGTATTCGTATTGCAGCAAAAAACACTGCGTACTGATCTCTCGAAGTGCAGAAACCGAATCATTTCAGCTGCTGATTGCAGCAACATAGAATGATATTCTCGCAGTAAACATGATGCTCGATTTTCACTGTGAGATAAGACTTTATCTAGTCGATAACTAATATAACGAAGGTGCATAGGGGGAACCGTAAATGTATTTCTCATTCGGATACTTTTAGTGATACCTAATCTACAATAATATTTCTATAATCGGTTGATATTCTCAGTCATTACGAGGACTGTTTTTAAATGCTAGCTACATCCACTTAAACCAGTATATAGCAAATGCTTGTTTAAAACACTGTGTAAAACGTGTTTTAAACAAGCATTTGTTTTAAATGCAACCCATGCTACTCGTTTCATCAATTTATTCGCAACTCAGCACTTGCTATACGCTGGTTTAAGTGGATGTAGCTAGCATGGCTTTAAAAATAATGTGTTTTTTCAAGTTGTAAAATTATTCAAAAACATGTTGTGTGAGCCTGCGGACGATTATCAGTCACCCGATATACCCGACGTATACTATAACTGATGGATGTAACCCGCGAAATATTCGGTTCAGCAGCTTATAGTAGGCTACGTAGGTATAGATCAGTGGTTCCATAGGCGCCGAGTTACGGGGTGGCGGGGTGGCGGCCACCCCATGCAAAATGCTTAAACGCCCGCCGTCTAATCTGTCAATTAGCGAGTCCGTGATATCGCGCAAATGCCAACCATTTACCATTAGCCGATGCGCGCGTGAATAATTGAATGCTCAGCTTCTTCGGCGACGGTGAACTAGTGCTTAAAACGCCCAATAAAGTGTAATCCGTGATTTGTAATCACTAATAATCATACAATCGAAGCGACCTCGTTGACGGCTTCGATTTCGACACGCTTGCGCCGAGAAACACCATCTCCTCTCTTGACCAGACGAACGAAGTCACGTTCTACTTGTCTCAATTAAGTTGTATTTGCGCGCATATTCGTTTACAATATAATTCTTGAGTCAGTTTCTTGATAGTCAGTGGTGGCTTTTGGGGTGGGCGAGGTGGGCGGTCGCCTGGGGGCCCCCCTGGTCGAAGGGCCCTCCCTCTTTGGTTTTAGCGCTTTTTTCAGGTTTGTAGCGAATAGACGTGGAAATCCTTGTATCAATCAAAAAGATGATTGCGTTCAGATGAATCAATCATCAAATCTGCGCAATTGCTATACAAGTCCCATATGACGACATACACCAAGTCTGTGCATGCCTGTTAAG